>PVJI01006248.1:0-88316 GCA_004026765.1 Micronycteris hirsuta | reverse complement strand
CTCCAGGAAGACAAAAAACCCAATTAAAAAATGGGCAAAAGACATGAACAGACACTTCTCGAAAAAGGACATACAGAGGGCCCAGAGTCATATGAAAAGATGCTCAACATCATTAGCCATCAGAGAGATGCAAATTAAAACCACAATGAGATATCACCTCACACCAGTCAGAATGGCCATCATCAACAAAGCAACAGATCACTGTTGGAGGGGATGTGGAGAAAAGGGAACCCTACTGCACTGTTGGTGGGAATGCAGACTGGTGCAGCCATTGTGGAAAACATATGGAACTTCCTCAGAAAATTGAAAATGGAACTGCCTTTCAACCCAGCAATTCCACTACTGGGATTATACCCTAAGAATCCTGAAAAACCAATTCAAAAGAACGTTTGCACTCCTATGTTCATAGCTGCACAATTCACAATAGCTAAGTGCTGGAAACAACCTAGGTGTCCATCTACAAATGAGTGGATTAAGAAACTATGGTACATTTACACAATGGAATTCTACGCAGCAGAAAGGAAGAAGGAGCTTATAACCTTTGCAACAGCATGGATGGAACTGGAGAGCATTATGCTAAGTGAAGTAAGCCAGGCAGTGAGGGACAAATACCATATGATCTCACCTTTAACTGGATCATAACCAACAAAGTAGAAAGCAAGCAAAACATAACCAGAGACATTGAAATTAAGAACAGTCTAATGATAGACAGGGGAGAGAGGGGAGGGGACAATGGGGAGAAGGGTTTTCAGAAACCACTGTAGAGGACAAATCGACAGAACTAAGGGGGAGGAGGTAGGCTGGGGGGGGAAGGGGGTGGGAGGGGAAAGGAGGAGGAGAGGGGAGAGGATGCAAATAACTGTAATTGAACAAAAGTAAAATAAAATTTTTAAAAAATGTTAAAAAAAATAAATAAATTTTAGAATTTGAAGCATCATAGCATGAATACATTAAATGTATATGGTAGGCAGTTAGACAGGAATGAGCAGAACAAGGATGATAGGCCAGATACAGAAGGTCACAGGGTGGAAAGTCTCAGGTGCCTCACAATGGGCAAAACTGGGAAAACAATGGCCTTGCCCCCAGGGTAACCTTTCCTTCCCTGGCATATCACTGTTCATGGGGCTCAGACCTTCCTGATCTTTCCTCCTCTGGCATGTCCCTAGTCATTCATGTTAGACCCCCTTTGAGGGGGACTAGTCAAAGGGGCTGGAGAAGAGCCCTTAAGCATTAAGCCCCGAGGACAATGAGTTTTTGACCCATATCAAATGCCTCTAGAAAGTCGTGTTTCAGCTCTAGGACCAGAAAAGCAGCAAAACCAGACAAGTGACACCATGGCTGACATCAGGACCAGCTGCATTGACTAATGAGGCCCTGCCATGGCACTGAACAATCAGTAGAGACCACGACCCTGAAAGAACACACCTGGAAAGTTGATGAACATTCTATTGGGATCCTCCCCTGAGACCTTCAGATAAATGCCCTCGAGAGAGGGCCCAGTGGGGCTGTATGGAGCACACAAGCCTTTCCCCACCCCTTTCTCCTACCCTCTTCCTCCAGGCACATTTTCCTTACCTCTCTCTTTCTCCTAAACTCTAAAGTACCTTCTTTTGCCTCTGTAACTTGTTTTCTGAGCCCCTTTCTTCTACATTTCACTTCTACCTCTGAGACTTTAAAAAAACTTTCTCTTATAGTTTGTCTTGGCTCTGAATACTTTCTTAGCCAGAACTCAAATATCAAGGTCTGGTCTGACTCCACCAGTATATCACCTGGTGCCATTTCGCCGTCAACAGGTACATGATAGGTTATGTGAATAAAGTGTCAAGAAACAGAATAACGACTTCAACTAAACATAGGAAATTAATTTATGAAATGAAAGTTATTTCAAAGCAATGGATAAATTGATTCAGAATGTCTTAATTAGTAAGTGATATTGAGACAACTACTAATCAATTTAAGGGAAAAAAATTGGCTCCCTACTTTATGCCTTACACTAAAATATATTTCAAATAAACTGAACAGTTATAGGTTAACAATACAACCAAAAAAATTACTATAAAATTATATGTATAATATACATATAAATGTATACATACACACAGTAAACTATTTTTTAGAGATGTTTCTTAGAGAATAATCTAAACATATATATTAATTTTAAGTGTGCACATGATTTGACTATGCATTGCCATTTTAGGAATTTGACCTAAAGGAAATATGAACAAAGGAAGTTAAGATGTACATGTATAAATTTGCACAGTGTTGATTTTAATATTGAAAATAGGAAATTAAAAAATTACACTTATCCAATTATGAAACACTATTCTGCCTTTGAAAAAGGTGGTGTTGATCTCTATTTAATGACATGAAAAATGTCTACTAGTTTTTGTTGACTAAAAAAGACCATTTACAGAAGTGTATATATGAAAAGTATAGGATGTTATGTCTTCTTTCTCTCTAGATAGTGTAATTCGAATAAATGTTTACTTTCTTCTTTTTGCTGTTCTATTCTCTGACATTCTCCCTCAGCCCCGGAAAGGAAAAGTCTCAGGCTTGACATGTGGCTGTCAGGAGGGTACTGGAGAGGCATCCCCAAATACAGGGTATAGCCAGCTGCATAAGTCTCTTACTCAGGAGTCAGGACAAGCTGGTTCATCTCCCAGCCCTGTTCCTGCTGTGAAGACCACTTTGGACAGTCATTTCTTCTTTGTTTCCATTTTTTAAAAGTAACATAGATCAACGTTTTATCCCATGAATATGAGTACTATGACAATAAATATGGCCAGACCATAAAGATATTCATATATTTTACTTATTTATTTATTTATTTATTTAATCCTCACCCAAGGATATATTTTATTGATTTTTTTTACTTGCAGTCAAGATGGAGGCATAGGTAGATATACTGTGCCTCCTTGCACAACAAAAAGAAGGGCAACAACAAATTTAAAAACAAAAAACAACCAGAACTGACAGAAAATTGAACTTTATGGAAGTCTGACAACCAGGCATTAAAGAAACATTCATCCAGACTGGTAGGAAGGGCGGAGATGGGCAGCTGGGGTGGCGAGCACACGTGGTAAGGTGGTGGCTGGAGAACCTGGGTGGGTGAGGCAGTGCCTGACAGACTGGGTGAGGCAGCGGCTGGTGGATGGGGCAATCCTACATTTACATGCGGATAAACCAGGAGGAAAAACTGGGGAGCAAGACAGACCACGCAGCCTAGGGTTCCAGTATGGGGAAATAAAGCCTCAAAACCTTGGACTGAAAAAATCTGTGAGGGTTATGGTGGCAGGAGAAACTCCCAGCTTCATAGGAGAGTTCATTGGACAGAACCACAGGGTCCTAGAACATGCACAAACCCACTCACTCGGGAATCAGCACCAGAAGGCTGGATTTGATTGTGGGAAGCAGGGCAAGTGACTAAAAGCCAGCTAACAGCTGAGCAAGCAACATTGTTTCCTCTCTCACCCTCCCCCAACATACAGTGCCACAACACAGAGACCTGGGTTGCCCCACCCTGGCAAATATCTAAGGCTCCACCCCTTAGAAAGTGACAGGTGCACTGAGACAAAAAAATGTGGCTCAAATGAAAAAACAGATCAAAGCTCAAAAAATAGAACCAAGCAATGAAGAGTTAGCCAACGTATCAGATGCACAATTCAAAACACTGGTAATCAAGATGTTCACAGAAATGGTTGAGTATGGTTGTAAAATGGAGGAAAAACTGAAGGCTATGCAAAGTGAAATAAAGGAAAATGTACAGGAAACCAAAAGTGAAGGGAAGGAAACTGGGACTCAAATCAATGATTTGGACCAGAAGGAAGAAATAAACATTCAACCAGAACACAATGAAGAAACAAGAATTCAAAAAGATGAGGAGAGGCTTAGGAACCTCCAGGACAACTTTATACATTCCAACATTCGAATCATAGGGGTGCCAGAAGGAGAGAAGGAAGAACAAGATATTGAAAACTTATTTGAAAAAAATAATGAAGAACTTCCCCAATCTGGCAAAGGAAATAGACTTTCCAGGAAATCCTGGAAGCTCAGAGAGTCCCAAAGAAGTTGGACCCAAGGAAGGATACACCAAGGCACATCATAATTACATTACCCAAGAGTAAAGATAAAGACAGAATCTTAAAAGCAGCAAGAGAAAAAGAGACAAAAGAGTTCCCGTATGACTGTCAGGTGATTTCTCAAAAGAATCTTTGCAGGCAAGAAGGGGCTGGAAAGAAGTATTGAATTCATGAAAGGCAAGGACCTACATCCAAGATTACTCTATCCAGAAAAGCTATCATTTAGAATGGAAGGGCAGATAAAGTGCTTCCCAGATAAGGTCAAGTTAAAGGAGTTCATTATCACCAAGCCCTTATTATATGAAATGTAAAGGGACTAACCTAAGAAATAGAAGATCGAAAATATGAACAGCAATATGACAACGAACTCACAACTATCAACAACTGAACCTAAAACAAAAAAACAAACTAAGCAAACAACTAGAAAAGGAACAGAATCACAGAAATGGAGATCACATGGAGGGTTATCGGCAGGGAAGGGAAGAGGGGAGAATGGAGGAAAAGGTACAGGGAATAAGAAGCATAAATGGTAGGCACAAAAATAGACATGGGGAGTTTAAGAATAGTATGGGAAATGGAGAAGCCAAAGAACTTATAGGTATGACCCATAGACATTAACTAAGGGAGGGGAATGCCGGTGGGAGGCAGGGTGCAGGGCAGAGGGGCAGAAGGGGAAAAAATGGGACAAGTATAATAGCATAATCAATAAAACATATTTTCTTAAAAAAACTAATAGCTTGGTACAAAGCGAAAAAAAAACCTTTTTTAGAGAGAGAGAGAAAGGGAGAAACATCAATCAGTTGTCTCCTGTACACAGCCCAACCAGGGATTGAACTCAAAGCTTACGTATGTGCCATGACTGGGGATCGAACCTGCAACCCTTTGGTATACAGGACTATGCTCCAACCAACTAAGCCACCTGATCACGGCAGAAATAAATACATTTTTAGGACAAAGGTCATGCAGTTTTTCCAGGCATCTCCAGACCCTATGCCATCAGTTCGGATCCATCAACCTTTCTCCCTTTCAAATATCTGTTACAGCTTACAGTACCCAGTATCTGCTAAGCAAAGCCAGAGACAAGACTCCTTTAGTGATTCCATACTTTGTTTCCTTTTTCAGTCCCCATCAAGTTCCTCACTGAAAGCTGGAGATTCAGGGATGACTCAACCACAGACTCTGCCTTCAAGGAATCTGTATTCTAGGTAACGGGAGACAAGCAGGAACACAAACAAATTTCAGAGCACAGTGCCGCAGAAACCAGCCCTGGGAGAGCCACCAATGCTTTCTAAAGGAGGGGAGTCTAGGGTGACCCTGAAACTTGCCCTGTGAAACTGGGGAAAGCAAGAAACTGGAACATTCCAGGATATGGGAGCAACAGTCCAAGGCATAAAATAACTCAGAATGCTCAGAAACACTTGGCTTTTTCTGGATGAAATCAGGCACTGAGGCCCACACTGAAGTGCACAGCAACTCAGACCACAGCCCAGCTTGAATTCCTGCAAAAACAAACTTGCAGGGGCTGGGCAGCTGTTATCTGTGAATCTGAGAGGTCCTCATTAACCAAAGAGTCCAGGAGACCATGTGCTGGACATCAGGAGGACAAAACAGTGACTCGGGGCCAGCCCCTGCTTCTGTGAACATAAAGGCTGGTAAGGGGACAGGAGCAAAGCTCAACACTTTACAGGAAGCAAAAAGAGAGAACATTCATTCACTCCCTGTGACTGTTGCCTGCTAGAAAGGGAAAAACCAGTTGGGAAAAGAGAACAGAAGGTATCCATTAAAAAAGACAAATTTATTTTCCAGCTCAAATTGTGGCTGACCTTGAAAGCAAGAGAAGCAGACGGACAATACAGACCTCAACAGAGCCCAAGCTCTTTACAAGAACCCCTTTTTGTTGTTTTAAGAATTACAAGGTTTTAACAGGTTAGGGTCTTTCCTTTTTATCTCTAAATAGACGGTCAAAGAAAAGCCACTCAATCTGCCTCAGTTCAGTAGCTCAGTTGGTTAGAGCTTTGTCCCAATACACTAAGGTTGCAAGTTTGATCCCTGGTCAGGGTACATACAAGATTAAATCAATGAATGCATACGTAAGTGAAACAACAAATGGATGTTTCTCTCTTTCTCTCTCTCTCAAATCAATAATTTTTTTTTAAAGAAAAGTCACTGCAGAAATAACACTGTGAAGTCATATTTGCCATGGAGTGCTGGAACCTCTCTGGCTTGGAGATCTTAGCAACTCATCTTTGGAAATAAAGCTGTCTCACCATCAGTGCTCTTGGCATGGGAGGCAAGGCAAATCCCCAGCTGAGCTGATCTCTTTCATGAACTTCCAGCACACCATTTGGTTTTTCCTCCTCTTGCCCCTCCATTATAATGCTGTGCTTCAAACTGTGAAGCAAAAATTATAGACATTTTAGAAAGAGAGAAAGAAACTTTATTAAATACACATTAGCACATTAGCAGCACATAGCACAAGGCTTGAGAAGGAAAAAAAGAACAGTTGGGGAAAGTATTTATTCATCTATTCCCAACATCCTCGCTTGACAGAGAACACAAAGGTGCCCCGTCATTTTCTCCCTCCTCCTTCCCAAAGCAACCATACCACAGCAGAGAACCCTTCCATACCTCAGCACGGAACGGGGAGGCAGGATGGCCTGCTGAGCTCACACCAGATCTAGACCCTTCGGTGGGACACAAGTGTTGGAAAGAATCCACAGTGATCCTCACTGGCCCCTTCTCCACAGTGAGCCTGGGAGTGGCGTGGGAGCAAGAGGACTTTAGTTTTCTGTTTTAAAACTTCTGGAGATTGTTATAAGTTTTTAATGAACATGCATTACCTTTAAAAAGTATGTATCCCTACTGTATTTAAAAGACCAAAAAAGGTCCTAAGGTGGGCAATCAAAAGTCCCCAAAGTCCCATGGTACACCACATTTTCTAGCCACAAATAAGTGGGAACGACAAACTGGAAACAGACATTTTGGGGAGATTCCCTAACTTAAACCAGACATTCAGTGTTTTCAGTATTTTAGGGAAACATCAACTTCCTGAGAAACTAAATGTCAAACGTGGGGTATTTTATACAGGTCCATTTATTCCTGTGCTGTCAACAACCCTTCCCTCTCTTAGGGTGCTAACTGTCATCTTGATCCTCCTCCTTATCATCATAGTCATCTTCATCACCTCTGTGTTCATCATCTCTTCTTAGAATTCATGGCAGTAGAAACATGAGGTTTTCCCCACTAAAACAACACAGAATTCTTCTATATGCCCCTGTGGACAGCCATATCTCTGTCCATCACTTTGAAACTCTCAGAGGTCTCCTCTCCTCTGCAGCCCCTCAGAGACTCAGGGGTACAGGCCAAGACATGGATAAGCCAGTCTTTACTCTCCCACTACCAGCTGTACTCGCACATCTGAGCCTCTGGAAAATGGTAAGACTTGGGCAAGGAACAGAAAAAAGGCAGGGGAGAAAAGTCAGTGGGAGTGCAGCTTTCCTGTAGCTTCCCTGGCAGTCACACCCTGGGCTCCTGGCCCTACGTGCCGCCACCTCCTCCTGACTCTCAGGACTGCTGAGAGAGCTAAGAACACGAGGAGAAGCCAGCACATTCCACTCCAGCCAGACTGCGAGCCAAATCAAGGCCTCCCAAGTGCATGTACAGTACAGTCCACCGCCAACACAGAAACTCTCTGTCAGGGTGACTGAAGGCAACAGGATTCTGATGTTATTATTCATATAAGGGGCAGAAACCTCACCCTGGGAGCAAGACCAACAGGGGGCTTCCCATGGAGTCTAATGATGCCAGCCACACCACCTTGCAAACCCACTCGACTAGAGACAATCCATAATGTGTCATAGTATGATTCTCATAAGAGAAAAACTTCTTGCTGAAACATTACCATATTTTGCTATGTATAATGCGCTGCTCCTGTGTATAGTGCACACCCACGTTTTTGGCCCAAAACTTTCAGGAAAAAAATCTTTCATTTTAATTTTTTAATTCAATTATTTATTTATTTATATTTAGAAAAAAACTGATTATCATATTCCAGGGTATTAGTTTGTATATGGACATTGTTATTGCTTTCTAGAGTTACACTTTTAATGTATAAGCACAAATAAAAGAATTAAAAACATGTAGATATGGAATTAGTACTATGCATGTATAATGCACATCCTTATTTTTCACTCAAAAGTTTGGGCAAAAAAGTGTGCACTATACATGGCAAAATACGATACGTAAATTATCCCAATAAAGGTTCCCCAAGAAGATGAAAAGATATTCTGTTATAAAAACAGACAACTGCTGTTAGGAGGTGAGAGGGTAGAGAAGGGGTGAAGAGGAAATCTGAGGTGGAAGAAAGAGGACTCACCTCAGTGGCAAGTGAGGAGTGCCACCTGCATACAACAACCAGGAAGGAAATAAAGTAGTGACCCTCCCATCCTCACACAAACCCACAACTACCATTCAAATCTACTGTGAGGTATTACCTGGACTCTCATCTCATCTCTGCTTACGGTCTTTCTCCCCACCTCTGCCCCTCCACACACATTCTCTTAGCAAGAAGGCCTCTCTTGACATGAAACAGAAGGTTAATTAAACCATCTTGACTTCCCTTAAGAATGTTCTCCCTGCAAGGAGAAAAGATACCCACAGGTCAAGAGAGGAGCAGTAAGGTCTAATGAACACCTGGCCTGATTGTTGAAAGCCTGAGAGCTCTTATACTGGTTTTATTACTCACCATGTTAGGCTGAGTGCCATTATTTAACTTCAAGGGACCCAAGTTACCTCCCCTACATGATAAGGTGACACCAAACAAAAAACCTACAATCTCCGCTTGAAAAAAAAATTTCACTTCCAAAAACCCAAACCAAAAATATAATCTTAAAATACTGCAATCTGCAATTGAGTAGAATCTTCAAAGATCACCCATTAATCTCTGCTTCTGTGTGATATTACTCTGGAAAACATTCTGAGGGGATGGGCAAATGCGTTATGCGTAATTCTTGTACCAGCCAAAGAAAAATTCTCCGCTTTCTAAAATATGGGTTGAAAAAGAATAAAGATTCACTGAATGTTGAGTACATGTCAAGTGCTTTATATATGCTTTCTTATTAAATGCTTTCAATGCCAGTGAAATGTGGATTGCTAAACTCACTTTATATAAGAGAAAACTGTGGTAAAAACAGAATCAATACCCTGTCCCTATAAAGGGCAAAACTCAGACTCACAACCCAGTCTCCTGTGCTTTAGAAATTCATTTGCATGTCTTTACCATACCCTGAACCTCTAATGGGCCAGAAACACTCTAGAGATTCACTGTGTTGTCCAGCCCAGAATTAAGCTCAGACATGCTTATACAATGAAATTGCTTAGTGCCTCAGGATGGGCACATCTCTCTGTTGCTAAAAATGACTAGAAGAATATTTTCAGTCAAAAAATAATATTAAGAATAAGCAAGACCAAATGTATCAGTTGATATGCATCTCCTGATATACCAATTTTCCACATTTCAATCCAGTGTAAGAAACACTGAGAACTGTGCTAGGGGATAGCTTTACAAAAATAAACAGGACAATGCGCCTGTTTTCAAGACACTGTAGTGGGGAAACCAAAGGTGAACACAATAATATAATATAAGCTTTGTTGTGAAAAGTACGCCCTGGCTGGTGTAGCTCAGTGGATTGAGCGTAGGCTGGGAACCAAAGGGTCCCGGTTTGATTCCCAGTCAGGGCACATGCCTGGGTTGTGGGGCCAGGTCCCCAGTGAGGGCCATGTGAGAGGCAACCATACATTGCTGTTTCTCTCCCTCTCTTTCTCCCTCCCTTCCCCTCTCTCTAAAAATAAATAAATAAAATCTTTAAAAAAGAAAAGTACTACAGTAAAAAGGATGATAAAGAACGGTAAGATCTCATTGATAATACCAGAGGCAGGGGAGTTTTAAAGTATTGGGCTAAAGTTACTTTCCTAGTAGCTCTCTCTAGAAGCCCTAGAAGTTTTATAAAGTTACTGAAAAATAAAAAACATGGAAGGATAAAGTTTATAACATACAAACTTTTTCTGAAAGAATTACTTGAGGAAGCATTCCAGCAAAATAAATAATAAACCCAATTTTTAAAAAAAAAGAATGGTGATGAAATGGTAGTAATTTTTAAATGGGTAAAGTAAATTTATATAAATAATGTATATATACACAAGAAAAATAGAATTTTTAAAAAATATGGTTAAAACAAACAAATAAAAAACTGGAGGAAGATACACAAAACACAAAGAACCATTAGAGTCCCAAATATAAAGGAGAAAAAGTATAATACAGAAAAAATACTTGCAAAAATAACAGTTTAAAACATTCCAAAGGTAACAAAAGAAAACCCTACAAATTCAAGAAGCTGAGTGAGCTTCAAAAGGATAAATCCAAAGGAATCCACTCCCAACCAAGTCATAATAAAAAATTTTAAGACTAAAGACAAAGAAAAAAATCTGAAAAGTAGCCAGAGAGAAATGAAATATTACCTATATGAGAATGATACAAATAGTAGTGGATTTCTTAACTGTGGGGTTAACACACGGCCCTTCCCCTCCCATGACTCAGGGCTAGTCAGAGGGCCTCTGGCCAGAAAGAATGTGTATTGTTTTGGAAATGGATTGTAACTTCCTCCTTATTACCTTTTAGGGGTGACTTGCTCTCCTGTAACTATTACCTTTAATTTAGACTGAGGTAACATAGTTTAGAGTTACAAGTTGTAATTTAGAGTTACACATAGAACAGGACCTCCTTTGTCTGGGACCCCTTAAAACAAGTCTCAGACACAGTGGGGTATGGTACTACATTACCAACCTTCCACTGTCAGCCGTTGGTGCTCCCTGTAATGTGTATAAAGAAAATGTCTATTCCAACCAGTTCTCCTTGTGGATTTTTCGGCTTATCTGAATGAACAGTCAATATCCCCAGACATGCCCGGCTGGTGTAGCTCAGTGGATTGAGCATGGGCTGGGAACCAGAGGGTCCCAGTTTGATTCCCAGTTGGGGCACATGCCTGGGTTGCAGGCCAGGTCCCCAATGAGGGCCATGTGAGAGGCAACCATACATTGCTCTTTCTCCCCTCCCTTCTCCTCTCTCTGAAAATAAATAAAAAATCTTAAAAAAAAAAAAAAGATCCCCAGACTTGACCTCCTGTGTTACATCAACAGAAACCATAGAGGCCAGAGGAAGTGGCACAAGGAATTTCAAGGCTGAAAAAAAAGAATTGTTAACCTAGAGTCTGTATCCTGTGAAAATATCCTTCAGGGATAAAGGTAAAAGAAAGATTTAATTGGTGAAGGAAAATGAATCCATCCCCAGCAGATCTGTGCTAATTCTTAAAGAAAGTTCTTCATTTAAAAAGAAAATAATTTTAAAACAGAAAAAAGGAGGGAAGAAGGAAGAATTGAAAAGAAGATGAAAAGAAGGGAAAGAAGAAACGTGGAATATCAGGAATAAAGAAAGAGTAACAGAAAAGATAAGAATAATAAACAATGCTTCTCTTGAATTTTAAAAATTACGTTTGACAATTGAAAGCAAAAAATTGTAACACTTTCCAATATGGTTCTCAACATATACAAAGGTAATAAAGATAACTATATCCTTAAGGGGGCAGGTAAAGAAACATAAATGGTGTTAAGGTTTCTATATTCCACTTGAAATGGCAAAACGTTGATACTAGTAGACTGTGGTAAATTAAGTAGGCATATTACAATGCAGAGCAAAATCACTAAGGGAACAAAGAGATATACTTTTAAAATTCTTTAAATCAAAATATTACAGGGAACTTCCAGCCAAGATGGAGGCATAGGTAGATACACTTTGCTTCCAAAAGAAGGACAACAAAAAGTTTAAAAACAAAATTAACCAGAATTGCCAGAAAATCGAACTGTATGGAAGTCCAACAACCAAGGAGTTGAAGAAGAAACATTCACACAGACTAGTAGGAGGGGCGGAGACGGGTAGTGGAGAGGACTCGTGGCAACTCGGCAGCTAGAGGATGAGGGTAGGCGAGGCAGCAGTTGACAGACCAAGCAGTCTTACATTTGTGTGCAGATAAACTGGAAGGAACAACTAGGGAGCAAGATACACTTCCCAACCCAGGGTTCCAGTGTGGTGAAATAAAGCGTCGAAACCTCTGACTTTAAAAACCTGTGGGGGTTGCAGCAGTGGTGGGAAAAACTCCCAGCCTCACAGGAGAGTTCGTTGGAGAGACCCACAGGGTCCTAGAACATACACAAACCCACCCACCCAGGAATCAGCACCAGAAAGGCACAATTTGCTTATGGGTAGCAGGGCAAGTGACGGAAAGCTGGCTGAGAGCTGAGCAAGCAACATTGTTCCCTCTCTGACTCCTCCCTCACATACAGCACCACAACAAAGTGACATAGTGTAGCAGTGTTTTCCACACGTGTGTAAACACACAGTCCTGAGAATTTACGCGTTTTGAGTGCAGCTCCATGTAATTCCCATGTAGGCAAGTGTGGATCATGTCTGTGGAATAGAAATTCTCTAATAGAAATTCTCTAATAGGAATTCTCTAATAAGAATCTTAAGAAATTCTCTGACTTGCTGAGCCTTTTCCTTCCAAAGTCCGGAAGCTTAAATTAATAAATCGCTGCCTCAATGTTCTATGGTCCTAAAAGTTAACAGCCCTAGCTAGCTTACCCTCAATTTACCTGTCTCCTGTTTAATGTATACCTTGGTCCTGTCTGCCACCGGACCTGAATTTACATCCTAATGCTCTGCTAATGAGTAAACCTATCCCTGTTCTGTTTAATCCCATGAATAATCAATCCAATGTAAATATGTCCTAAAGCCTCTAATAAAAACCCTGGCTAAGCTACCCACAAGGTCTTTTTCCCAAGATAGAGGTGGAGGGAAAGACCCGTGGCAGCAGGATTCTCATCTCCAAGCATGTCTCTGGGTAAGATTGATTCACGCCTCAGGGTACGGTCCCCCATAGGATTTCACTGGTACGAAATCCCAGCGTCAACATAGGTTGCTCCGCCCTGTTGAATACCTAAGGCTCCACCCCTTAGAAAGTGACAGGTGCACTGAGACAAAAAAATGTGGCTCAAATGAAAAAACAGATCAAAGCTCAAAAAATAGAACCAAGCAATGAAGAGTTAGCCAACATATCAGATGCACAATTCAAAACACTGGTAATCAAGATGTTCACAGAAATGGTT
Source organism: Micronycteris hirsuta (assembly GCA_004026765.1). Classification (NCBI taxonomy): domain Eukaryota; kingdom Metazoa; phylum Chordata; class Mammalia; order Chiroptera; family Phyllostomidae; genus Micronycteris; species Micronycteris hirsuta. The sequence continues at coordinate 75,021 of PVJI01006248.1, read as the reverse complement.
GAGTATGGTCGCAAAATCAAGGAAAAACTGAAGGCTATGCAAAGTGAAATAAAGGAAAATGTACAGGGAACCAACAGTGAAGGGAAGGAAACTGGAACTCAAATCATTGATTTGGACCAGAAAGAAGAAATAAACATTCAACCAGAACACCATGAAAAAAAAAGAATTCAAAAAATGAGGAAAGGCTTATGAACCTCTGGGACAACTTTAAACATTCCAACATCCAAATCATAGGTGTGCCAGAAGGAGAAGAGGAAGAGCAAGATATTGGAAACTTATTTGAAAAAAATAATGAAGGAGAACTTCTGCAATCTGGCAAAGGAAATAGATTTTCCAGGGCGTCAAGGAAGCTCACAGAGTCCAAAGAAGTTGGACCCAAAGAGGAACACACCAAGATACATCATAGTTAAACTACCCAAGATTAAAGATAAGGATAGAACCTTAAAAGCAGCAAGAGAAAAGGAAAGGGCTTCCTACAAAGGAGTTCCCATAAGATCGTCAGCTAATTTCTCAAAAGAAACCTTATAGGCAAGAAGGGGCTGGAAAGAAGTACTTGAAGTCATGAAAAGGAAGGACCTATATCCAAGATTACTCTATCCAGCAAAGATCGTTTGGAAGAGAAGGGCAGATAAAGTGCTTCCCAGATAAGGTCAAGCTAAAGGAGTTCATCATCACCAAGCCCTTATTATATGAAATGTTAAAGGGATTAACCTAAGAAAAAGAAGAAGATAAAAAATATGAACTGTAAAATGACAAAAACTCACAACTATCAATAACTGAACCTAAAAAAAAAAAAAACCAAAATAACTAAGCAAACAACTAGAAAAGGAACAGAATCACAGAAATGGAGATCAAGTGGAGGGTTATCAGTGGGGAAGGGGGGAGGGGAGAATGGAGGAAAAGGTACAGGGAATAGGAAGTGTAAATGGTAGGTACAAAAATAGACATGGGGAAGTTAAAAATAGTATGGGAAATTTAGAAGCCGAAGAACTTATATGTACGACCCACGTACATGAACTGAGGCGAGGGGATGCTGGTGAGAGATAGGGGTGCAGGGCAGAGGGGAGTAAAGAGGAGAAAAAAATGGGACAAGTGTAACAGCATGATCAATAAAATATATTAAAAAATATCACAAAATGTTCAACTATCCTACAGGAAGGCAGGAAAGGAGAAACAGGAACCAAAAAACAGTGGAAACAAACAGAAAACAAATAATAAAACGACAAACTTATATCCTACCATATTATTAATTACATTAAATATAAATGATCTAAACATACCTATTTAAAGAAGATATTGTCAGAAAGAATTTTTAAAAAATGACCCAACTATATTCTAGAAAAGAAGTTTATGTGAGAAGATTAAAAGTTATCAAAAAATACATATCATGCAAATACTAATCAAAATGAAGCTGGACAAGCAACATTAATTTCAGATGAAGTAGATTTCTGAGAAAAGAATATTACCAGCAAAAAAGTGGGACATTACATAGTGACAAAAGGGTCAATTCATTAAGACAGCGTAACATCTTAAATGTGTATACTCCAAACGACATAGTTCCCATTACATAAACAGCAGATATAATACAACTGATCATAGAAATAGGCAGTTCTAGAATTACAGCTGAAAACTTCAACACGACTGTCTCAGAAATTCATACAACCACTAGACAGAAAATAAGCAAGAATATACAAGAGTTGACGCAACCATAAATCAACACAATCTGTTTAACACTTATAAAGCACTTCCCCTAAAAGGAATAAACATTAGTTTCAAGCATTCATGGAGTATTCTCAAAGACAGACCATCTATTAGGTCATAAAATAAACCTTAGCAAAATCAAATTAACTGAAGTTGTGGAAAATATATTCTCTGACCAGAATGTATTTAATTAGAAATCAATTAATATAAAGATAACAGGGAAACCTTGAAAAACTTGAAAAAAAATACCACACTTCTAAAAAATCCATGGGACAACAAAATTTCAAATTTTCTCAAAAAAAATTTAAAAAGTATATTTTTGTTACTGTGCCAAAAAAAAATAACAACACATCAAAATATGTTGGATGTTATTGAAACCCTTGTACATTGCTGGTGAAAATGTTTAATAGTAGAAAACAACTTGATGATTTCTCAAAAGCTTAATCATAAGAACACCTTATGATTCCAGCAATTGCACTTCTAAGTATACACCCCAAAGAATTGAAAGCAGGAATTCAAATAGATACCTGTACACCTATATTCATAGCAGCATTATTCATAATAGTCAAAAGGTAGGCTAACTGGCTTGAGGCTAATGGATGAGTTTGGGAAAACAGAAAGAGGAGAAGAAAAGGCAGTGAGTAGGTTGAAAGTGTTTAATAGGAGCTGATTCAATTAGAAAGCCACTGGTTCTATTTTATTTTATATTTGGGGGTACTTTTCAGAGAAAAACACTTTCATATACATTTTATCATAGGTTTTATAACAAATCAGAAGACAGACATTATTATCCCTAATATTCAGATGTTTTTTAAAAAACTATAAAATTTCTAGACAGGCAAAAAGGTGACCATAGTTTGATGTCACAGTGTCGAATAGGATTGTCTAAACCTCCTAGGATGGCAGATTAGATGGGAGCTATGCTAACGTCTTCCCACGACCAAACTGGAATTAGAACTAAATTATAGAAAAATCAAACTTAATAATCAATTGAAGAATAGCTGGAGAGAAACCTTATAACCAAAGATTTATAGAAAAGACACACTGAAACTTGTAGGAAGCAAAGAGGTGTGAGAGGGCTGGCTAGACACCCAAGGATGGCAGCTGAAGTACTGGAGGCACATCTCAGTTGCAGGGGGTTCCCCTGAGAAGTGTGGGATCTAAACCCGAAACCAGGTTCCCCAACCTAGATCACCAGAACCAGGAAAAGCATCCACATAACATCTGGCTGTGAAAAGCAATAGCAATTCTGTCTGCCAGGAAGAGGTGGCTACAGATACAGACACCCTATTAAAGGGCCAACAGAAATTTTGTTTGCAGCCACCTACCCCAGGCTCTGGCAGAAGGAGGGCAGAGTGAACTAGAGCCAAGTGAAAAGAGTCTGAGGTTGGTGGCCCTGAGAAGAGAGCTGAAGGATCACATGTCAGGATCCCAAAGCTCAGTCATTTCCCATACTGCAGAAGCCATCTCTCTCCCTTCTATGTGGCATCAGTCTGGGGGTACCCAACCCACAGGAATACCTCTTGTCTCAACATGTGGACCTTAAGCCCTGCATAGGAGTACAGCTGGAGGTAATTTCAGTGACTAAGCCTAACAGGCAGCATGCATATAGAAGTGGACCTCTTGGAGCTCTAAAACTTTAGCTGACCTTCCCCCAAAGACAGGTATTGGCAAAAGCCAGGCTTGGTGCACAACTTGGTCCTTTCTGCACACACCCAGGCTCAACAGAGGGAGCCAAAAGCTGTTAGTTCCAAACAGGCTGCCCAGGGCCACTCAAAAGCAACATCTGACATAGGTGTGCACCAGTCTTTGCAGATCTATCTAATACACAGAAACAAATACAAAGAGACAGCCCAAATGAGGAGACAAAGAAACATGCCCAAAACGAAAGAACAAGAAAATTCTGCAGGAGAGCTAAATAAAATGGAGGCAAGTGATTTATCAGATAGAGTTAAAAGTGATAATTATAAGGATGCTCAACAGCATGAAAAAAGACATAGAAATTACAGAAAAGGGCTACTCAGAAATAAAGAATGCAATATCTTAAAGAAACAATACACTGGAAGTAATAAACATTAGGTTAGATGAAGCACAGAATCAAATCAGTGATTTGGAGAAAACGTAGAAAAAACACCCGTTCAGAGCAGCAAAAAGAAAAAAAAATTAAAAATGAGGGTAGTTTAAGGGACCTTTGGGACAACATGAAGTGTAACAACATCTACATCATCGGAGTACCAGTAGAAGAGAGAGAGCAGGAGATCGAGAAACTATTTGAAGGAATTATGACCAAAAACATCCCTAACCTAGTAAAGAAAAAGACACACAAGTCCAGGTAACAAAGAGAATCCCAAAAGAAATGGATCCAAAGAGGCACACAGCCAAGACACATCATAATTAAAATAGCAAAGCTAAAAGACAAAGAGAGAATCTTGAATGACACAAAAGAAACATAGTTAATTACCTACAAAGAAGCTCCCCTAAGATGGTCATCAGATTTCTCTAAAGAAACATTTCAGGCCAGAAGGAACTGCCATGAAATACTAAAAGTGATGAAAAGCAAGCACCTACAACCAAGGCTACTATACCCAGCAACGCTATCACTTAAAATTGAAAGATAAACAGTTTCCCAGACAAGAAAAAGTTAAAAGAGATTGTTACCACCAAATCAGTATTATAACAAATGTTAAAAGGGGGGGCGAGGAGGAGGAAGAAGAGAAGGAGGAGAGAAGGAAGAAAAGGAGAAGAAGGATAGATGAACATAGTTAAAAAATAAAATGATAATAAATATGTATCTATCAATAATCACTTTAAATGTAAATGGTACACTCCAATCAAAAGATATAGGGTACCTGAACGGATAAAAAAACAAGACCCATATATATGGTATCTTCAAATATACACTTCAGAATGAAAGATATACATAGACTAAAAGTAAAGGGATAGAAAAAATATTTCATGTAAATGGAAAAAAAAAACTGGGGAAGCAACGCTCACATCTGACAAAACAGACTTTAAAACCAAGGCTACAGTAAGAGACAAATAAGGACACTACATAATGATAAAGGAACCAATCAACAAGAGGATGTAACCCTAGTAAACATTTATGAATCTATCATAGGAGCACCTAAGTATGTAAAGCAAATCTTGATGAACCTGAAGGAAGACTGACAGAAATACAGTCATAGTAGGGGATTTTAACACTCCAATGACATCAATAGATAGATCTTTACGACAGAAAATCAACAAGAAGATGGCAGCCTTAAACAACACACTAGATCAAATGAATTTAATTAATTGCCTTCAGAGCATTTCACCCAAAAGCAGCAGAATATACACTCTTTTCAAGTGCACATGGAACATTTTCTAAACTAGACCACATGTTAGGACACGAAACAAGCCTCAATACATTTAAGAAGACAAATCATATCGAGCATGTTCTCTGACCACAAAGCTATGAAACTAGAAATCAACACAAGAAGAAAACTGAAAAACACACAAAGATATCAAACCTAATAATGTTACTAAAAATGAATGTGTTAAAAATGAAATCAAGAAAGAAATCAAAAGATATCTTGAAACAAATGAAAATGAAAACAAAATATCCCAAACTCTGTGGGACACAAAGAAAGCAGTGCTAAGAGGGAAATTCTCAGAATTACAGGCCTGCATCAAGAAAGCAGAAAAGGCTGAAATACCCAATCTAACTTTACACTTAAAGGAATTTGTAAAAGAACAACAAAAAAAGCCCAAAGTAGAAGGAAGGAAATAATAAAGATCAAAACAGAAATAAATGAGTCTTAAAAACAATAGAAAAGATCAACAAGACCAAGAGCTTGTTCATTGAAAAGATAAACAAGATTGACAAACGTTTGAACCAGACTCATCAAGAAAAAAAAAAGAAAGGACTCAAATAAATAAAATCAGAAATGAAAGAGGAAAGGTAACAAGTGACATAAAAAAGTACAGAGGATTATAAGAAATATTACAAACAACTATACACCAAAAACTGGACAATCTGGAAAAAATGCATGAATTCATATAAACATACAATCTTCCAAAACTAAATCAGGGAGAATCAAACAATCTGAATAGACAGATTAAAACTAGGAAAATTGAAGTAGTAATCAAAAAACTCCCAGCAAACAAAAGCCTTGGACCAGTTGGCTTCACAGGTGAATTTTACCAAATATTCAGAGAAGATCTAACACTTCTCCTTCTAAAACTATTCCAAAGTTTTCAAGAGGATGAAAGACTCCCAACCTCATTTTATGAGGCTACAATTGTCATAATTCCAAAACCAGATAAAGACACTACAAAGAAAGAAAATTATAGGTCAATATCCTTGAATACAGTTGCTAAAATTCTCAACAAAATATTAGCAAACTGAGCACAGTAATATATCAAAAAGATATTACACCATGATCAAGTGGGATTTCTTTTGGGGGATGCAAAAATGGTACAATATCTGCAAATCATTAAACGTGATACACCACATAAACAAAATGAAAACTAAAAACCACATGATCATATCAATAGATGCTGAAAAAGCATTTGATAAAATCCAGCATCTATTTATGATAAAAACACAGTGAAGTGGGAATAGAGGGAACATACCTAAACATAATAAAGACCATATATTTTTAAAAAACCCAAAAAACAAAACAAAACAAACAAACAAACAAAAAACCCCAGAGTGAACATCATACTCAATGGGCAAAAACTACAAGCATTCCCCTTAAGATTGGGAACAAGACAGGGATGTCTGCTTTCATCACTATTATTAAACATAGTAGTGGAAGTCCTAGCCACAGCAATAAGACAAGAAGAAGAAATAAAAGGCATCCAAATTGAAAAGAAGTAAAACTGTAATGATTTGCAGATAACATATACCGTATATAGAGAACCCTAAAGATTCCACCAAAAAACTACTAGAACTGATCAATGAATTCATCAAAGTAGCAGGATACAAAATTAATATCCAGAAATTAGTTGCACTTTATTTTATTACTTTTTAAAAAGATTTTTTAAATTTATTTATTTTTAGAGAGGGGAAGGTGAGAGAGAGAGAGGGAGAAAAACATCAATGTGTGGTTGCCTCTCAAGCGCCCCTACTGGAGGCCTAGCCCACAACTCAGGCATGTGCCCTGACTGGGAATCAAACTGGTGACCACTCTGTTCACAGGCTGGTTCTCAATACACTGAGCCCACGAGCCAGGGCCAGAAATCAGTTACATTTTAAATGCCAATAATGAACTAACAGAAAGGAAAATTAAAAAAATAATTCCATTCATAATTACTACAAAAAGAATAAAATACCTAGTAATAAAAGACCTGTACTTGGAATATTATAAGACACTGAAGAAAGAAAGAGAAAAACATACAAATAAGAGGAAAAATATATAGTGTTCAGGGTAGGAAGAATTAACATAGTAAAGAGTCTATACTACCCGAGGCAATCTACAGATTCAATGCAATTCCTATCAAGATACCAATGGCCTATTTCACAGAACTAGAAACAGTATTTTTTTATTTTATTTATTTAGTTTTAGACAGAGGGGAAGGAAGGGAGAAAGAGAGAGAGAGAAATATCAATGTGTGGTTGCCTCTCATGTGGCTCCCACTGAGGACCTGGCCCACAACTCAGTCATGTGCCCTGACTGGGAATCGAACTGGTGACCCTTTGGTTCCCAGCCCGCGCTTAATCCACTGAGCTACACCAGCCAGGGCTAGAAACAGTATTCTTAAAATTTATATGGAACAACAAAAGGCCCTAAATAGCAATCTTAAAAAGAATAACAAAGTTGGAGGAATCATACTACCTAATATCAAATAGTACCACAAGGCCCTAGTACTCAAAACAGCCATGTTACTGGCATAAAAACAGACATATATATCAATGGAACAGAACAGAGAGCTCAGAAATAAAACCACACCTTTGTAGTCAATTAATATTTGACAAAGGAGGCTAAAACATACAATGGGCTAAAGACAACTTATTCAATAAATGGTACTGGGAAAATTGAACAGATATGAGCAAAAAAGTGAAACTAGACCACATTCTTCCGCAACATGCAATAAACCCAAAATGGATTAAAGACTTAAATGTTACACTTGAAACCATAAAAATCCTAAAAGAAAACACAGGCAGTAAAATCGCAGACATTGCCCATGGCAACATAGTTTTTTCTGATAGGAAACAAAAAAAATCAACAAATGGTACTATATCAAACTAAAAAGTTTTTGCACAGTAAAGAAACCATCAACAAAATAAAAAGACAATCCACTGAATGGGAGAACATACATGCTAAGGGATTTATCTGATAAGGGATTTATATTCAAAATTTATAAAGAAGTTTTAAAACTCAAGAGCAAAAACACAAACAATCCAATTTAAAAATGGCCAAAGGTCCTGAATAGACACTTCTCCAAAGAGGACATATAGATGAACAACAATAAAATAATTAAAAATAAATAAATATGAAAGGATGCTCAACATCACTAATCATCAAAGAAATGTAAATTAAAACCATAATAAGTTATCACCTCACAACTGTTAGAATGGCTACTAACAATAAATCAACAAACAAAAAGTGTTGGCAAGGATGTGGAAAAACAGGTATGCTAGTGCACTGTTTGTGAGAATGCAGACTGGTCTAGTCACTGTGAAAAGCAGTATGGAGAACCTCAAAAAATTAAAAATGGAACTCTCTTATGACCTAGCAATTCCACTTTTGGGTATACATTCGAAGAAACCTGAAACACTAATTTGAAAGTATATATGCACCCCTATGTTCATTACATTGTTATTTACGACAGTAAAGATATGGAAGCAATCAAAGTGCCCATCAATAGATAAATGGATAAAAAAATCTATGGTACATATATGTGACAGGTAACCTCCGCGTTACTGAACTGCAGAAACACCTCCCAGTCTGCAGAGAGTGGGACTCCAAGAGAGTAGCCCCCGCCCCGGAGAGCAAGGAGCCGTGGCAGGCTCCAGCCCCGGGGAAGGCAGCAGCCACAATGTATGGTTGCCTCTCACATGGCCCTCACTGGGGACCTGGCCTGCAACCCAGGCATGTGCCCTGACTAGGAGTCGAACCGGGACCCTTTGGTTCCCAGCCCGCGCTCAATCCACTGAGCTACACCAGCCAGGGCTGAATACTAAATTTTTAATGAGCACATGAACAAATATACAACACTGTTAGCCATTAGGGAATTGCAAATTAAAGCCACAATAAGATACCACTACTTATCTTCAGGGTCCAGCAGAAGTAACACCTGGTTGAGTGTGGTTGGTAGGGTAATAATATGATTGTAATAACTTATAGTTTCAATTTGAACATTTAACCTAAAATGTCATATGGTATGCTTGAGTGTGATATTGTTCTTTCAGAATCATGCTTATGATGATGATAAAAGATTTTGTAATAAAAGGGGCATTACTTGTACTATGCCCTGTATTAGAACAGTTGTTTACTGACACTCTTTTATTTTAAATGCTTTAAATTATTTTAAATACTGAGAGTTCCAAATGTGGCAAGGAAATAGAGAAACTGGATCACTCATACCTTGCTGTAACGATATAAAATGGTACAGCCACTCTGGAAAACAGTTTGGCAGCATCTTATAAAGTTAAACATTCACTTGCCAAATGACCCAGCAATCCCACTCCTATGTATTTATGGTGTAGAAATGAAAGTTAGGTTTACACAAAAAACTGTACGTGCATATACACAGATATCTACTTTATTTGCAACAACAAAAACTGAAAACAACTCAAATGTCTTTCAAGCAGGTGAGAGGGTAAGCGAAGTGGTGTGCCTGTATAAAAGTATACTATGCAGTAATAAAAAGGGCCCAATTATTAATACACACAATAACTTGGATGTATCTCGAGGGCATTACGCTAAGTTAAATAAAAGCCAATCTCAAAAGGTAACATACTATCTGATTCCACTTACATAATAACATTCTCAAAATGACAAAATTTTGCTCACAGAGAAGACATAAAGGATTGCAAGGTGAGGCTGAAGTAGGTGAGTTTTCTTTGTGGTTGATGAAATAGTTTCTGCATCCTTGATTGTGGTGGTGACTTCATGAAAAAAATATATATGTATATCTGTATGTATATGTATGTGTGTACATATATGATATATAATTTTATATAATGTATATAAAATTTGACAGAATGTTAACCAAAGATTAATAGTGATAAAAAACAATGAGTGCATGTGGAAACTTCATTGATGTGCTGTAGCAAGGTCTAGCTCCTGGCTGTGCAGTGCACGGCAGGCAGAATACAGCTTGTCAAAGATGTCTGTACCCTAATCCCTAGGAACTGTGACTGAGATGATATTATCCTGGATTATTCAGTGGGCCCAATGTTACCACATGAGTCCTTAAAAGCACAAAACTTTATCTAGCTAGTGGTAGAAAAAGAAATCGCAGATTCAAAGCATAAGAAGAACTAGATACTTGCTGCTCGTTTGAAAAAAGAATGGCCAAGTAGAAAGCATGGGAAGGATCTGGATTCTGCCAACAAGCAGGATGAGTCTGCAAGCAGACTCTTCTTCCCCTGAAAACTCCAAAGAGAACTGAAGCCCTGGATGACACCTTGATTTTAGCCCTGGAGACTCTGAGCAGAGAATCCAGCCACACCATGTCAGACTTTGAACCTAAAGAGCTACAAGAGGGTAAATTCCTGTTGTTCTAAGCCACAAACTCAGTGGTAGCTTGTTACAGCTCTAACAGGAAACTAATACAGAGTAGTTTTCTACTGGGTGATCTGGGTAACATCTGGAGACACTTTTGTCTGTCACACCTAGGGAGTGCCACTGGCATCTAATGGGTAGAGGCTAGGGATGCTGCTAAACATTATATACTGCAGAGGACAGCGCCACCCCCCCCCCCACACACACACAAACACCCAACAAAGAAGTATCCAGCCCAAAATGTCAATGGAGCTGAGGTTGAAAGACCCCATACTATGGTTATGCAAGATGTCATTACTGGAGGAAGAACATATAGGAATCACTATACTATTTTTGAAACTTCTATGTGAGCCTAAAATTGTTTCAAAATTAAAAAATTTAAAACATATAATCATAATCTCAAGGCCAGTAGTAGAACACATAGTTTCTACAACACTAGAAGCAGGTTAAAAAATAAGAGGGCACTTTGGGAATCTTGGGGAAACAGAAAGCTGAGAAGGAGTCAGTAGGGAGGAAAAAATGTAAACAATAAGCAAGAGGAAGGACAATGGCAGATGAAAAGTCCCAGGTAAGACCTTTCCTCAGGATCCAATCAAGATCACAAGCTCAAGGGGAACCACACTGAGTGAAGGATCAGAGACACCAATATGAAAGGAAGAAGCAGCAACAGTTCAAATTGGAAGGCCTCCTTCCTCAGTGAGCAGTGAGCTGCAAGGCAAAGGTGTTTGCTGAGAATGAGGGGTACCTGGGTGAGAAGAGCTGTGAAAAAGCAGCTACGGGCAGTCAGGGAAGAGCAGGGAGCGGTGCTGCTACACTGTGCGGCAGCACTGAGACTGGGCGGACATGCTACACATTGGCTCCTGAGTTTTCTCCAATGGTGCTCCAGCTTGGGCGTAGACCTCTACTGATCACTAGAGAGAGGAAAAATGAGACCTGACATGCTAACTGGGGTCTTCCCAGGCTAAGAAAACAACAGGGAAGTTTTGAGAATGCAATGAAAGCAAAGAGAAAGTTCCAGAGGAAAGAGAGAGCAAAAAGAGCAAAACAATTGTGGATCTGTGGTCAGGGAAAAGGTTGTTCAAGAACCTGAAGGCAGAATATGGAGGTGAGGTCAAAGCTGAGCTGTGTTTCTTATGTCAAATAAAGACAGGAATCACTGATGAGAAGAAAACCATGAGGCCAGGGGCTGTAAAATGGATTTAGATTCTTACCCATCCTGTTTGTGGTTAGCACATCCACTGGCAATCACAAAACCTGCAGGTAGCTTTCAAGACTCTTTCTGTACAAGGCTTGGTATCTCCCAAGAGAGATCGAGGGAAAAAAAAAAATGAATCTATGGGGATCTGAAGAAGTTCAAATAAACTCTTAGTCTGTTTGGACTATTAAAAAATACCATAGACTGGGCTACAAACAAATTTATTTCTGAAATAAATAGATATAGAAGTCTGAGATCAAATAAATCTGGAGGCTTAGAAATCCAGTATCAAGGCACCTGCAGATTTCGTGAGGGCCTGCTTCCTGGTTCATAAATGGCATTCTTCTCACATGACAAAAGGGGCAAGGAAGCTCTCTGGGGTCTCAGACCTCACCCTCATGACATAATCACCTCCCTAAAGCCCCACCTCCAAATATCATCATACTGGAGATTAGGTCTCCACATACAAATTTTACATGAATTTTGGGGAGGATATATCACTCCCCTACTCATAAGAGTGCCCTTTTACTCTCTCTGAAAAGTATTGATTTACTTATCTTTTCTGATTCAGTTCCTTAACAAAGAAGCCAAGATCATGTATTTGACTGCAGTGTGTACCAGAGAGGCCTCCCACCTACAATGGAGGCCAGCGTGCCATGGCCCCAGCCTGCACCCTTCACGCAGCCTGTTAGCTTACAAATGACGGTTACTGATCAAAAACGTGTATGTGGCTCCACACCACATATCTTCATGAGTGGAAAAATTATACCAAACAGGGTAAGTGACTGTTTTGAGAGACAGGAAGTATCAGGGAGGCACATCCAGCATAAGGACATCTACAGGGTTCCTTAAAAGTACAAGGTCCTTCTTACACACCTGGTCCAATATGATAATGAATCTGCTCAGGAGTTCCCATCGCCACACACAAAATGATATTACTGGAAAGTCCAGGGGTAGTCATCTGAAGAGTGTGTCTCCCTGGACTGCGAGGCCAGAAAGTAAGACTGCAAATTAAAAAAAAAAAAATGGTATCCACAAGAAAGGAAAGGTAGAGCCTTGCTGATGCAGACCTGTGGCTCCAGTGGAGCTAATCTTTCCTCCCTGTGGACTCCCTTCCGATAGTGGACACACCCTCTTCTGTGACAGAAAAGAGGTGAACATCCAGAGGTCAAAGATGGGGCTTTTGGAGGATGCCCACCAAACATTCCTGCTTCTGGTAAAGTGGGCATAGTCAAAATGACTCACCCTCCATTGCCAAGTGTGTGACTGGCTTAAGAATTGGAATCAATCCAGTGTGACATGACAGACTAGAAACTCTGGAGCTGAGTCTCTTCCTAGTGTCCTGCAGGGACTAACTGCCTAATGTCCCACAGAGATTAAGTGCCCCCATCCAGACCCTGGTTTTAGCTCTCTTCGTTCAAGGTCCTACTTCTCCAGCTTTGCCTTGGCCTCTGTGAGTTTCCTGATTTCCTCCCAATAAGTTCATGTTCTTTGTTTGAGTTAGCTGAGCAGGCTTTTGTTGCTAGAAGAGAAATTAATAAAAAGCAGTCAAAAATGGTTGTTTTCCCTTCTCTCTAGAGAATGGGACATCAGCCCAGGCCCCACCCACTGTCAACAAAAAGTGATGCCATACAGGCCGCCATCGGAAGGCCAAAACAGGCGCTAAAATCACAAGGGAAATGGGCGTCATCAAAAGACTAAGAGAGACAGAAGGGCCTGGCATCGCAGAAATGCAAGGGCAAGAACAGAGCACAACAAACAGGCAGCCCCTTCATTATTCAATTACTCACTCTGTAAATCGAGAATTAATGTTCACGGGTTCTGGTGAGTGATATTAATTACAATTTAAAAAGGGCAATTAATCATCGGCTTGTTGTTCACTGCCTTGCCAGGAGCCTCTTGCTTTATGGACACCAATAAAGAGCCTCAAAAGGATTAAACACATAGATGAGTATGACCACCAAAGCCCAGCCTTCTCTGGTCCCTCTATCTTCCAACTCCCCTGACCAGGCTCGGTCACACAGGGTCTCTACATCTGTTTCTCATTCCTGAGACATTCCTCCAACCTTCCCCAAGTCTCCACCTGCTGAATAGTGCCCCTCCCCTTCACAGCTGATGAAAACAATAGGGCTTCCTAAAGTTGTACACACTGAAAGGAAAGAAAAGACCTTGGAGCCTCTAGCTCTCAACTCTACAGGGCTATAAAGGAAAGGGTAGAAAAAAAGGAGTTGAGTGAGAAAGGACAGGAAAGAGAAAAGAGCAACAGAGAAGCAGGAGAGGATGAGACTGGAAAGACTGGGCTCTCGGCATGGGCACAAGAATGCCAACTTGGGGTCTCTGAAAACAGGGCAAGCCAGCATCTTCTAAGTACCAGCATCTTCTGTTCACTCAAGCACCCCCTCTCCATTTCTAACCAGTTGGCTGATGACCGGCTGCTCAATCAGACTCCAAGAATCCAGACACAGGCCAGGAGGGAGCAGAGGCATTTTTGGTTTCTTCTAACAGGAAGATTGGAACAAAGAGTTCTTGGGAGATATTAAGTCCCAGGGGGAAAAAACTTCAAAAGAAGAAAAACTCTGGGATCTAGTTCTACTACATAAAACTTGGGGCAAGAATGAGTATTTATGTCTCCACACTGCCAGTGCTTCAGGCCAAATCAGTTACTGCTGCTAGTTCTTGAGCTAGAAATGAATGTGCAACCTGAGACTTCTCTGAGCAAGAACATCTGTCTTAACTCTTCCACTGACATCCCTATAAAGTCCTGCAGCAGATACTGTGCACTGGCCATCCATAGCCATTCCCACAAGGCTGCTAATTCCCCAGTTTTGTGGAAGGTGGAAGCTTTTAATCTCAGGAAAGGCATGCCCCTTTGCAAGCCTTGGGGGAAAATTGTGACAGACCTAAAACAACCATTAACCAAGCTTTCATGGTAATCCTGGCCTCCACTGCAGTGATTGGTCTGAGATGGTCATACATACTAGTTCCAGCCAAACAAATATGTGTAAATCACTGGACAAAAGTCTTGCCTAAATGCAGAAACAGATCCATGGCCCTACCTCTTCCTGCTTGAGACCCTGGTGTGAGGAATGGATGCCCATTATGGTGGCAGACACTGGGGTGAGGACTGGATGCCCATGACTGGGAGGGATGCTGTTTGGAGGACTGGATGCCCGTGACGGTGAGGAACACTGGTGAGGACTAGATGCCCATGACTGGGAGGGACACTGGTGTGAGGACCAGATGCCCTGTGATTGTGAACATGAGGCCACGGAACTGTGGAAAAGCCACCTTATCTCAAACACTATTGGGCCAGTCTTCTTTTAGAGGAAGATAATATTTGCTTGCATGTTTAAGCCTCTCATATTGGATGTTCTTTTTCTTGCAGCCAAAAGCAGTCCTAATCCACACACAGTAGTACTGCTTAGGAGCACAGCCTTTTAACACCTTTTGAATATATTAAACATCTGAGATATCACTACAGAAATAGGGATAGTCAAGGGTCACAAGCAATCTACAGACTACCCCCAGCCAAGAACCACCTTCAAGGCAAGGGAGATCCAGGCAAAGAGTAAGGAAACATTTGTGTAAAGCAGCAGGAAAAAATCACATAGGAAGATTTTTCTGTGTATGCACCAACAACCTCTGAACAGATATGTACAAAATCAATAAGTTTTACCCCAAGGCAGGAAGCCAGGTGGCTAGAGGAATAGAGTGGGGGCCTTTTTAGTGTACGCCTTTTGTACTTTTTGACTTTTGAGTCATGTCAATGTTATCATCCATTCAAAAACAAAAAGTGAAAAAATAAATAGAAAACAAAGGTAAACCCTCCCTTAGATGTTTCCCTAACTTTCATTATTCGAGGACACCCTCGTAATTTTAGCAACATCTGTGTATCACCTTATTTAATATATTTTTTAAAAATCTATCTTTGCTTTTTCCTTAAGTTGATTTTAAAACTTTATGTAACTAGCAAAAATGGAAAATTATTACCACTTGCAATTAATAGAAGTTACATGTAAAAGTGGATACAATGAAAATAAAACTTTCTTAAATTCTGATACCTAGACCCCCAAAACTTTTGAGACTGACGTGTGTACTCCATTAAAAAGGATTAGATACCCGGTGACTGTGAGGATCATTGGTATGACTACTGGATGCCCCCTGACTATGAGGGACGCTGGTATGAGGACTCAATGCAAACATAAAAGCATCATATTGAGACTTTATTTTTAAATAATCAGATGTTAAAATTGAAAGGAAAATCCTTTTCAGTAATCAGTATACAATTTGCTTATTACAGTATTATCGATGTAAGCTCATTGGCAGCGTCTGGGACACCCTTGAGAATCAACAGGAGATATGTTTTCTCACACTCTCATTAATCAGGCCTCTGTTGCTCTCTGATTTACTCAGAAGTCCAGGATATATTAGACACTGAGCTGGATGCTGAAGAGAACAGAGACAAATAAGATATGACTTTTTTTTTTTAATTTATTTTTAGAGAGAGGAGAAGGGAGGGAGAAAGAGCAATGTATGGTTGCCTCTCACATGGCCCTCACTGGGGACCTGGCCCGCAACCCAGGCATGTGCCCCAACTGGGAATCGAACCGGGACCTTTTGGTTCCCAGCCCATGCTCAATCCACTGAGCTACACCAGCCGGGCCAAGACATGACTTTTTCTTTCCGTAGGCAGTTTATAACCTAGTGAGGCAGGAAAAAAAAAAAAAGAGAGCCAAGGACGGGAGAAGAATGGTGCGCCTGAGCAGCAACACAGGCCCTGTCTCTGCACCTTGCTTTCTAGCCTGCCCACGCCTGCCGCCTGCTCGACCTCCCAGAACATCTTCCACCACGGCCACCTCAGTGAGTTCTAACTTGCACAAAGGCATCAAGCAGGTCTACATGTCCCTGCTCCAGGGGGATAAAGTCCAAGCTACCTATATCTGGATTGATGGTACTGGAGAAGAACTGCACTGTGAGACCTGGACCCTAGACAAGTGTACAGAAGAGTTGCCAAAGTGGAATTTTAATTTTTTTAATCCTCACCCAAGGATATGCTTATTAATTTTAGAGAGAGAAGAAGAGAGAGAGGGAGAGAGAGAGAGAGACATCAATGCTAGAAAGAAACATCCATCAGTTGCCTCCCACATGCACCCCGACTGGGGGATTGAACCCACTGCCTCGGTATATGCCCAGACCAGGAATCGAACCCACAACCTTCTCGTGCATGGGACAATGTTTCATCTGAGCCACTCAGCCAGAGCTCAAGTGGAATTTTGATGGCTCTAGTTCTTTTCAGTCTGAAGTCCCCAACAGTGACTTTTATCTTGTCCCTGTTAACATGTTTTGGGATCCTCTCCACAAGGACCCCAAGAAGCTGGTGTTCTGTGAAGTCTTCAAGTATAACCAAAAACCTGGAGAGACAGCTGTAAATGGATAATGGTCATGGTGAACAATCAGCACCCCTGGTTTGGAATGGAGCAGGAATATACTTTGATTGGCACCCCTTTGTTTGACCTTCCAGTAGCTTCTCTAGGCCCTACTACTGTGGTGTGAGAGTAGACAAAGACTATGGAAGAAATATTATGGAGGCTCACTACCAGGCCTGCTTGTATGCCAGTGTCAAAACTGTAGTGACAAATACCAAGGTCATGCTTGCCCAGTGGGAAATCCATACTGGACCCTATGAAGGAACTGATATGGAAGATCATCTCGGGGTGGTCCACTTTATCTTGTATTGAGCGTGTGAAGACTTTGGAGTCACAAAAACCTTTGATCTTAAGCCCATTCCTGGGAACTGGAATGGTGCAGTCTGCCACACCAACTTCATCACCAAGGTCACATGAGAGGAGAATGGTCTAAAGTGCACCGACTCCATGAAGAGACTAAGTAAGCGGCACCAGTACCACATGAGATCCTACAGTCCCAAGAGGGGTTCTGACCAATGCCCACTGCCTAACTAGATTCCACAAAATATCAACACCAACGACTTTTCTGCTGACATGGCCAACCACTAGCATTCACATTCCCTGGACTGTCAGCCAGAAGGAGGGTTACTCTGAAGACAAGACTGTCACCCCTCTGCCACCTGTGACCCCTTTGCAATGACAAAAGCCCTCTAAACAAAACTGGTGACGAGTCCTTCCAGTACAAAAACTAAGTGTACAGACTTGCAACCAGTGAACCCCTTCTAATTACTCATCCTGCTCCCACTCCTACCTCTTCAATCGCCACAATTGCTGTATGTAACTCAGAGGGTAGAATATCAAGGTCTTTTTTTATGCCTCACGCCCAATTAATATCTCTTGCTTTCTTTGGCCAGGATAGAGAGGTCAAGTTCTTAATCTTTTCACACACACACCCCCTTTACCCTCCCCGTCACTAAAGCTTTCTAATGCATTAGTGTGTGCGGCAGCAGGGAAGGGGCATAACCATTGCTTCCATTTAATCAGGTGTTTGCCCTTTGTGAAGGGAAGGGAAGGACTTAGTCTTCATGGTAGCTGAAGGGAGTAGGAGTAGTGGAGGGCTTAGTTTGTGGTTACTTTTCCCCTCTTGGTTGGAAGTTCCATTTCTGAAAAGGTTATAATCAGTTTTCTAGTAAAAGTGAGAATCAGGAGCAAGGAAAGGGTGGGAAGAGGCAGGAAAATGCTTCCCTTCCTGGGGCTAAATGCCCTCACTTGCAGACAAGCTCAGTATAAAGGGATAGGATGGAATGCCCTGCCTTAGAAGAAAAAGTTCTCATTGCTTGTTCCTCCATTTATAACATGAAGCAAAGTAGTATTTTTGTATTTAAACGTAAAAACAAAAATTATATATATGGGTGTGCAGATATGTGTGCTTTTTCTAAAGAAGAAAACCCATTCTGGTCACTGAGAGCCAAATTTGAACAAGTAGTCTGATTAGAAATAAGAATCTCCTTTTGAGTGTGGTGAAAATATTCTAAAATTTATTGTGATGCTTGCCTATCTCTATGAACAAACTAAAAATCATCAAGTTGTGCACTTTATAAGACAATGAAGGTGTTAAACCAAATTTTGTAAATTGGAAAATGGGGGAAAATGACCATTTTCTCAATGAACAGATGCCTTGGAAAGGAGCTCAATTAGTTTGATGCAGGGCTGCCATATCTGGCTATACCAGCCGAGCTCTCCAATGAAAAGTGGGCTGTGGGTGGCACTGTGTAAGCAGAAGACATGCCTCCCATAGTCCACCTCAGTTCCAGTGTGTCTCTTAAGAGTATAAATGTCTCGTTACACTCATAAGTGCAAGCCTAGTGTTGAAGATCAGTATCTTCCCTACAACATAGTTACAAAACACAAGGCTTGATCTGGTGCGAGTTAAAAAACAGTGAAATGCCTAATGTGGTAGAAAAAACTGACTGCACTGTACCCCAACCTAATCCAGTCTTCCTCAAGGGGGTACATGGGTAATTTGGATTATGAATGGTTTCTACTTTACAAGACAACTTGGATTCTGGTTACCTTGGAAAACGAAACTCCACTAAATAAAAAGACATAGATGAACAAGTGAAATAAGTGTCACAAGGAAATGCTATGGGGTTCAAAAAGTGAAGAAATGACAGCCAACCACCAGGGTAGCATGGGTAAAGAAAGGCTGGTATAGCAAGTGAAGTCTGAGCTAGACTTGGAGGCTGAAGAAGACAGAGACAGGTGACCAGGTGCAGAGGACATTCTCTGCAGATGGTCAGAGAGGAAGGCAGCCAGGGAAGAAGGGTAGGGCTATTGTAAATAATACTGCTATGAACATGAACAGAACATGTGTACAAGACCCATAGTAATGGACAACAGGGTGGGAACTGACTGAGGGAATATAGGGTAGGGGAGGGCAGTCAGGGCAGGGGAGAGCAACAGGGGAAAATTGGGACAACTGTAACTGAAAAACAATAAAAAAAAAAAAAAGTAGGACCTCAATAATGGAGGACAGGCTTCTCAGCCCAAGTCTGATGCTTTCTACCAGAGCACCCTGGGGCAGGATATTTAACCTCTTGTGGCCCAGTTTCCTGATTTATAAATGGGAAATAACACCACATTTAATTGAATCTAAAAGACCATCAATTGTAAGATAAACTATTATCCTATTATCACTAAGCAAAAATCACCTATAAGATGTCACTAACACAATTTCAGAGATGTTAAAATGGAAAAAATATGTTCACCTCATATGGATGTAATATGGTTATAACTACTTACAAAGTTGATATGAGCATTAAGTAATTATATGTAATAGAAATATTGTTGCTGTTATTATAAACATTAATTTAACAAAAATGTATTGAACAAGTGCCCTCAAGTGCTGTTAAGACAAATATGGCCCAGTCCTTATAATTTAGGATCAATTTAAACAGGAAAACAAATAGGAAAAACAGGTGATAACGAAATAGATGTATGCACACAAGCTTAAGCCACAGGGCGCCTCTGTTTTGACTGCCATGTAAACTGAAGTCTCATCTTACTGAACTGACAATTGAAGAGGAGACAGGTTCTAAAGTAAAGGGACAACAGTGGGGTGGTTGTGGGGAAGAGAGGGAACTATAAGGGAACTAAAATAGTAATGGAAAAAATACAACAAAAATAAAAGCTTAAAAAACATTTTTAATGCAAAAAATTAAAAAATAAAGGGGCAATAAGATTTAATTAAAATTACCCTTAAAAAACCTTAAAATCACCCACAAAGTACATATATATATTATACACACACACACACACACATATATATATATATATATACATTTTTATACTTGATTCTCTATGACAATGTATGTGTAACACACACAGAACAGTATACATGTGGAAAATACATTTAAGGACCATGTTGTAAAAATTTAACACTAAAATCATGCTCACTATGGCAAGATACTCAAACTATGGAAGGAACTCTAAAGAACAAAGGCAGGTAGACACAGCAGATTTATGTCTCCAACCTCATACACAGAAAAGGCAACAATCATTAGGGGAATGGTAGTTGAGCTGGTCAAGGAGTTCTTGTATCTCAGGTCCTAGCACACCATTTCACACTGAGCTCTGTGATGCTAAGCTTAGGACCATGTAAATCACATGCAGGCATGAAAGTCTTTTCACTAGGAGACACTAGAAGAAAACTGTAAGGATAGAGGAGAAAGACTAGCTCCTTCTTTCTCTGTGCTTGTGCACTTCTTCCTGTTCTGAGAAACATCATCCCAGCAATGCTCCTTCACCAGAACCACCATGGCTCCCTGTAGCAGCAGCTGATTCCAGGTATTTCCAAAACCTGAAGAATGGACATCCTCACATACCCTACCTCTGGGGACAAAAGCTCCAACCTAGCATTACCCTTCCTCCAAACTCTGAGTTTCTACTGGGCCATTCCCCTGAGGGTTTTTTAACTTTAAATAATGTTTTCTTTTTCTTTTTTCTTTTTTTACATGGAAATTTGAATTTATTTTTAAGAATATTATTGATTATGCTATTACAGTTGTCCCATTTTTTCTCTCCTTTATTCCTCTCTACCCTGCACCACTCCTCCCACCAGCATTCCTCACCCCTTAAGTTCATGTCCATGGGTCATACATATAAGTTCTTTGACTTTTCTATTTCTTATACTATTCTTAACCTCCCCCCCCGTCTATTTTCTACCTACCATTTATGCTTCATATTCCCTGTACACTTTCCCCTCATTTCCTCCCCAACCCTCTCCCCTCTGATAATCCTCCATGTGATCTCCATTTCTGTGACTCTGTTCCTGTTCTAGTTGTTTGCTCAGTTTGATTTTGTTTTTCTTATTTTTTTAGGTTCACTTGTTGATAGTTTTGAGTTTGCTGTCATTTTACTGTTCATATTTTTTATCTTCTTCTTTTTCTTTAATATTTCATATAATAAGGACATGGTGATGATGAACTCCTTTAACATTTCATGTAATAAGGACGTGGTGATGATGAGCTCCTTTAACTTGACCTTATCTGGGAATCACTTTATCTGCCCTTCCATTCTAAATGATAGCTTTGCTGGATAGAGTAATCTTATGTATAGGTCCTTGCCTTTCATAACTTCAAATACTTCTTTCCAGCCCCTTCTTGCCTGCAAGGTTTCTTTTGAGAAATCAGTTGACAGTCTTATGGGCACTCCTTTGTAGGGAACTGTCTCCTTTTCTCTTGCTGCTTTTAAGATTCTCTCCTTATCTTTAATCTTGGGTAATGTGTTTATGATGTGCCTTGGAGTGTGCTTCCTTGGGTCCAACTTCTTTGGGACTCTTTGGGCTTCCTGGACTTCCTGGAAAGTCTATTTCCTTTGCCAGATTGGGGATATTCTCCTTCATTATTTTTTCAAATAAGTTTCACTGTCTTGCTCTTCCTCTTCTCCTTCTGACGCCCCTATGACTTGGATATTGGAATGTTTAAAGTTGTCCCAGAGGTTCCTAAGCCTTTCATTTTTTTGAATTCTTGTTTCTTCATTCTTTTCTGGTTGAATGTTTACTTCTTCCTTCTGGTCCAAATTGTTGATTTAAGTGCTGGTTTCCTTCCCTTCACTGCTGGTTCCCTGTATATTTTTCTTTATTTCACTTTGCATAGTCTTCACTTCTTCCTCTATTTTGCAACCATACTCAGCCATTTCTGTGAGCATCCTTATTACCAGTGTTCTGAACTCTGCATCTGATAGGATGGCTGTCTCTTCATTGCTCAGTTCTATTTTGGGAGTTTCAGTCTGTTCTTTCATTTGGTCCATATTTCTTTCTCTTGGTGCACTGAAACATTATATGGGGTGGAGCCTTAGGCATTCATCAGGGCGGGGGAACCCAGGTCACTGGATAGTGGCACTGTATTTTGGGGAGGGGTCAGAGAGGGAACAATGCTGCTTGCTCGGCTCTGGGCAGGCTTTCGGTCACTTCCTCTGCTACCCACAAACAAATTGGGCCCTTCTGGTGCTGATTCCTGGGTGGCTGATTTTGTGTATGATCTAGGACCCTGTGGGTTTCTCCAACGAACTCTCCTGTAAAGCTGGGAGTTTCTCCCACCACAACCACAACCCCCACAGGTTTTTACAGCCAGAGGTTTTGAGGCTTTCTTTTCCAATGCTGGAAACCTCAGTTGCTCAGTCTGTCTCACTGTCCAGTTGTTCCTCCTGGTTTATACGCACACAAATGTGGGACCGCCCAGTCCTCCAACAGCAGTCTTGCTGCCTTGCCGCTTGTCCACTCTGCCCCACTGCCTGTCTCCGCCCCTCCTACCAGTCTGAATGAATGTTTCTTCTTTAACTCCTTGGTTGTTGGACTTCCATACAGTTCGATTTATTGGTAGTTCTGGTTATTTTTTGTTTTTAAATTTGTTGTTGTCCTTCTTTTGGTAGTGGATGAGGCAAAGTGTATCTGCTTACGCCTCCATCTTGGCTGGTAGTCTAATTTTTTATTTTTCAATAACAGTTGACATACAATATTATATTAGTTTCAGGTGCACAACCTAGACATTATGTAACTTATTAAACGATCATCCTGATAAATCTAGTACCCCTCCGACACATACATAGTTACTACAATATTATTGACTGTATTTCCTATGCTGTACTTTACACCCCATGTCTATTCTGTTACTACCAATTTATACTTCTTAATCCCTTTATCTTTTTCACCCAAACTCCCAAACTACCTCCCATAGCAACTGTCAAAATGTTCTATCTAGTTCCAAGACGGAAGCGTAGGTAGACACCCTTCGCCTCCTCGCACAACCAAAAGGAGGATAACAACCAATCTAAAATCAATAAACAACCAGAAGCACCAGAAAATCAAAATGCATGAAACTTCAACAACCAAGGAATTAAAGAAATAATCAATCAGAACAACCAGACCAGTAAGGTGGCAGACCGGGCCGGCTGGCCAGCAGAGAAAAACCGCACAGTCGGCAGACCTTGAGGGCAGGGCTGGCTGCGGTATGGCAAAGGGCTACTCGGGCATGGCTGACTTAAAGGGAAACGGAGACTCAGAGTTGATACAGTTGCTACATTGGAAGAAACTCCCAGTCTCACACAAGAGTCTGTTGGAAAGCATGCTAGGGAGAAGCAGGCGAGCTGCATTGTTCCCTCTCTGGCGCTTCCCCCACAGGCAGTGCCGCAGCATGGCAAAGAGGGTTTCCCTGACCCAGTGAATACCAAAGGCCCTGCCCCCTTTCATCTTCTCAGGTGTGCCAAGACAAAGAAATATGGCCCAAATGAAAGAACAGAGCATAACCTCAGAAACAGAACTAAACAATCAGGACATAGCCAACCTATCTGATGGAGAATTTAAAGCCCTGGTAATAAAAATGCTCACAGATCTGATTGAGCTTAGTTGAAAAATGAAAAAAGAAATGAAAGATATCCAAAATGAAATAAAGCAAAATATTCAGGGAACCAACAGTGACAGAAAGGAAACCAGGACTCAAAGCAACTATTTGGAGCAAAAGGAAGAAATAAACCTCCAACAGCAACAGAATGAAGAAATAAGAATTTAAAAAAGTGAAAAGAGTCTTACAAACCTCTGGGACAACCTGAAATGCTCCAATATCCAAATTATAGGGGTGCCAGAAGTATAAAGACAACAGCAAGAAATTGATAACTTATTTGAGTAAATAAAGAAGGAAAAATTCCCCAATCTGGCGAAGGGAATAGATTTCCAGGAAGTCCAGGAAGCCCAGAGAGTCCCACAGAAGTTAGACCCAAAGAGGAACACAGCAAGGCACATCATCACTAAATTATCCAAGATTAAATGTAAAGAGAAATCCTAAAAGAAGCAAGAGGAAAGGAGAGAGTTACCTACAAAGGAATACCCATTAGACTATCAGCTGATTTCACAAAAGAAACCTTGCAGGCAAGAAGGGGCTGGAAAGAAGTATTTGGAGTCATGAAAGGCAAGGACCTACATCCAAGATTACTCTATCCAGCAAAGCTTTCATTTAGAATGGTAGGGCAGATAAAGTGCTTCCCAGATAAAGTCAAGTTAAAGGAGTTTATCATCACCACATCCTTATTATATGAAATGTTAAAGGGACTTATCTAAAAAAAGGAGAAGATAAAAAATATCAACAGTAAAATGACAACAAACTCACAACTATCAACAAATGAACCTAAAAGAAAAGAAAAAGAATGAAAACAAAAACTAAGCAAACAACTAGAACAGGAACA
Organism: Micronycteris hirsuta; assembly: GCA_004026765.1. Lineage (NCBI taxonomy): Eukaryota > Metazoa > Chordata > Mammalia > Chiroptera > Phyllostomidae > Micronycteris > Micronycteris hirsuta. The sequence goes on along the minus strand of PVJI01006248.1, from coordinate 50,269 downwards.
GAATAAGAGAAATGGACATCACATGGAGGGATTTCAGTGAGGAGTGGGAAGTGAGGAATAGGGAGGAAAAGGTACAAGGAAGAAGCATAATTAGCAGGCATAAACTAGATGGGGAGAGATAAAAAGTGGTGTAGGAAACAGAGGACTCAAAGAACTTATATGTACAACCCATGGACATGAGCTAAGGGTGGGGAGGAATGCTGGAGGGTTGGGGGGGCAGACTGGAGGGTGGATAAAGGAAGAAAAATTGGGAAAACTATAATAGCATAATCAATAAAAATACTTTAAAAATGTTCTATCTGTAATTTGGTTTCTGTTCCTCTTGTTTATATATTTTGGTTTAGATCCCATATATACATGAAATAACCTGGCATTTGTCTTTTTCTGTCTGACTTATTTCAATTAGGACAATACTCTTTAGGTCCATCCATGTTGTTACAGATGGCACAATTGCATTCTTTTTATAGCTAAGTCATATTCCATTGTATATATGCACCACTTCTTTAGCCATTCATCTGTTGATGGACACTTAGGTTGCTTCCACGGCTTGGCTTTTATAAATAATGCTGCAATGAATATATGAATGTATATGTCTATTTGATTTAGTGTTTGGTGTTTCTTCAGATAAATATCCTGAAGTAAAATTACTGGGTTCTTCTTTGTCTCCTGTTATAGCCTTTGTTTTAAAGTCTACTTTGTCTGGTGTAAGTACAGCTACCCAGATTCTTTGTTTGTTTCCATTTTCATGAAAAATCTTCTTCCATCCCTTTACTTTCATTCTTTTGATCTGAAGTGAGTCACTTATACACAACCTATGTAAGTGTCCTGTTTTGTTATCCATTCAGCCTCCATATGTCTTTTGATTGGAGAATTTAATCCACCTTTGTATTTTTAGTGTTGAAAAATATATATTTATTGCCATTTTATTATTCATATTTTTGATCCTCTTCTTTTCCTCATTTTATTCTTATAGAAGACCTTTTAACATTTCTTGTAATATTGGTTTGGTGATGATGAACTCCTTTAGCTTTGTCTTGTCTGGGAAGCTCTTTAATCACTCCTTCGATTCTAAATGATAGCTTTGCTGGGTAGAGTACTCTGGCTTTAGGTCCTTTTCATCACTTTGAATATTTCTTGTCAATCTCTTCCGGCCTGCAAGGATTCTGTTGAGAAAACAGCTGACAGTCTTATGGGAGCTCCCTTGTAGGTAACTAACTGCTTTTCTCTCGCTGCTTTTAAGATTCTTTCATTGTCTTTAACCTTTTGCATTTTAATTATGATGTGCTGTGGTGTGTGCCACTTTGGGTTCATCTTGTTTGGGACTCTCTGCACTTCCTAGACTTGTATGTCTATTTCCTTAACCAAGTTAAGGAAGCTTTCCATCATTTTTTCATGTAGGTTTTCAATTTCTTGCTCTCTCTTTTCTCCTTTGGCACCCCCATGAAGTGAATGTTGGTGTAGTTGCAGTTGTCCCAGAAGATCCTTATACTATACTCATTTTTTATTGAATTTTTTATTCTTCTTGACATTCTGATTGGACGTTTTCTGCTTCCTTTTCTTCCAAATCTCTGATCTGATCCTCTGCTTCATCTACTCCACTGCTGATTCCCTGTAGTATATCCTTCATTTCTGACCAGTTCTTTTTTATGTTTTCTATCTTTGTTTTTATGTTTCCCATCTCTTGAAGTTCTCACTGAGTTCCTCTACTCTTCCCCTAAGTTCATAGAGCATCCTAATAACCCGTGTTTTGAACTCTATATTTGGCGTATTACTTGTCTCCATTTTCTTTAGTTCTTTATCTGGAGTTTTATTCTGTCATTCCATTTGGAACACATTTCTTTGTTTCCTCATTTTGATTGCCTCCCTGTGTTTGTTTCTATGCTTAGGTAGAGCTGCTACATCTTCCATACTTGGTAGAGTGGCTTTATGTAGCAGGTGTCCTGTAGCATAGCCAGTGGCATAGCCTCCCCAGTCACCCAACCTGGGCACTTCAGGTGCACCCTCCTGTTGTAGTTGATCCTTGATTTCTGTTGGCATGTCAATGGGAGGGATTTACTCTCAGGGCAATCAGCTGCAAGAACCAGCTACAATCACCGTGCAGGGACCAAACCCACAAAGCAGAACTTCAGTGGGTTCTGATGCCTGTTGAGTCTGCCATTAAGTGTGTCTCTTATGGAACTGGTTGGGTTGTGCCCCAGCATGGTCTGAAGCTGTCAATAGAGTGCATTGGCTCTGGGACCACCAGGAGGAGCAGGACAAGGTCAGCTGCCACCTGTGCCCTTCCCAGGTATAAACAGCATGTGCTACAAATTCATTTGCTGTTGGCTTCTACTTATGCTGGGCTTGGAAGTACCCAGAAAAGATAAGCTGTAAACCAAGGATGGCTGCCACTAGCACCAGTCTTAGGGTGAGTGGTAAGGAACACACTCAGGCCAGATGCTGCTTGTGCAAGAGATTTTAGAAAGCCTGAGTCAAGACAGGCTGCTTTTATGGGAAAGCCACTGGAACGGGATTGGGTGGGCTTGCAATTTGAGTAGGATGGGGTCTTGGATAATCACCAGGGCCAAATAGTGTTAGCCAGGTTGATGTAGACCCAGATATGGTACTTGCCTTCTGGCTCTGTGGGAAGAAAGCTCAGCAAAGGAATAATATCCTCTGCCAGCAATTTTGTCTGGGGCAAAGCTGCCATTCCAGCTGTCTCCCTGATGTCAGTCAATTCAGTTCCTCCCATAGTGTCTTTTGAGCTGCTGCTCTAGTGTTGAGCTCAGAGTGAGTAAGTCCAAAAAAGTCTTAGCATGAGTCCTTTAAGAGGAATACCTGGGACTCCAGTAGTCCTCTTTCCTTCTCAGCCACAATCACCACTGGTGTTTACAGCCAGAAGTTATGGGATCTTCACTTCCCGGCACTGGAACCCTGTGGTGGGGGGCCTAGTGTAGGGCTGGGGCCCCTCATTCCTTAGGGGGACCTCCACAGCCCAGATATCCCTCCCAATTTTTAACCACCACATGTGGGTGTGGGACCACTCCGTTCTCTATCTCCACCCCTCCTACTAGTCTCAATTTGACTTCTTTATATTCTTTGCTATAGGACTTCTGTTCAGCTAAATTTCAGGTGGTTCTGAATGATGGTTGTTCTGTAGTTAGTTGTAATTTTGATGTGGTTGTGAGAGGATTCAAGTATTTCATTTACTTATACCACCATCTTGACTGGAACCCCCCTTCGCCACCTGAGTTGGAAGCACTGCAACCTTCTCTTTTGATCCTCCAGCCCTATAGCTGGGAGCTGCTTCCTGTAATTGCTACCTCCATAACACCTCAGTGTTCCTGTCTTATACTTTCAGTAATCTAGTTAACCTTACACCTAGTTATCAATTCTTGATATCAAATTCACTCTGTTCAAATAATTGCTGTGACTTGTGTTTCCTGGCTGGACCATAAGTAATACCACAGCAGATTATCCTTCTCTTCTTCTTCTTTCTGTCAGAGAACATGAAGACGCAATTCACGGGAAAAGAAAAACTCAGGCCAATAAACATGAAAATACTCAACCTCCACTTGAAACCAAAGAAACAAAATTTAATACTATGAGACATCAATTTCTCCTATCAGATCAACAAAGATTAGAAGAGCCAATAATATGCAGTGCTAGCCACAGTCAATGTCATACAGTATTGAAATGCATATTGGTATTCTATTTCACGAAGAATCCTGACAGTATGTGTCAAAATCTTTAAAATTTGAGTTTTAAAAACAGTTACTGCAGGAGTAGATACACTTCCTCCCTATGCCTTGTGGTAATACAGCTAAAATTCTGGACATTATACATACTAAATAAACAGAAAAAGGTCCTAAAAGGTAAAGAGAAATAAGATGTCAGTCTGGCTAAGGGACTTGGGGACCCAAAGAATGACATGACAGTGAATTTCCTAAGTTTTCTTTTTGCCTCATATATCCTGGACTAGGGACTCTAGGATATGTCAATGGGAGTAGATGGAAAGACCCTAGAAAAGCCTTTTTTTTTTTTTTTTTTTTTTGCCAAAGGACCAGGAAAGAAGCAGCCAACCAAAACAGAAACTTTTAGATAACTACCCTACTCCAGCCTAACCCCACAAAAACCCCTGCAGCCACACTCCCACTGGGAAGTCTGGATGTCCCTCTTCACCAATCTGCCACAAGATACCCTACCACCTTCCCTGCTGGGGTGCTATCAGAGAATAACAGGTGAGAAGGCAGGTTCCTAGCCACCATTCAGCAGTAGTGACACCCTCCTCCCTGCAGTGTAAGTGGAGACCACTTAACAAATAGTAACAAGGATTCCCCTCTCCGTAAGTAGGGTGATGTCACCATGGGCCTAGTAGTGGGAGCCTGAACTCCTGGTTCCAGGAATGTACACATGTGATAAAATGACACAAAACTGTACCTACACACTGTACTGCTGTCAATTTCCCAGTTTTGATATTATATTGCAGTTATGCAAGATGTACCCTTCAGGGAAAATTCCATGAAGGATTCATGGGGCATCTCTCTACTATCTTTACAACTTCCTGTGAAGCCCTAATTATTTCAAAATAAAATGCAAAAACAAAAAGGCCATTGTAAAGGAGCATGGGAGAAGTTTCTAGGGAGAAGGACATGTTCTATAACTTGATTGAGGTGACTGTTATGTGATTGTTACATGTTGCATTTGCCAAGGTCATTAACCTTAACACAGAAAGCGTGTGGACTCCATTTTTATAAGTTATACCTCTCTAAAGTTATTTAAAATAATAAGCTGTTCAAATGTCTAAATTCATATCAATAGTAATTATACATAAATAAACAGTAGAGACAGAAATAAAACACTTTCTGTTCAATAAAAGAATACCAACTAATAAAGGTAAAAAAATTATAGAAATTCAAAATGACAATTTTGCAACCATCATCATAATGATTCAGATGAGAATCATCAATTGAGGAAAACAGAAGAGTAAGAAGCTCCAAGTTCTCATCTCCCCACAGAAACAATGGAAAATAAGCAGACCAACTTTGTCAGAACTTTGAAAAACAAAGAAAGGATTACAGCAACCAGCAAACACTGAATCAAAAAAAAAAAAGCAACTTGAAAATTCGGGGTAAAAAGTTGAAAAGTAGAAAAGCTTGTGGCATTCTTACTTGTCCTTGTCCTTCCCCTTCAATGGCTTGGTGGCAGTCCGTGTATCCAATGTGGAACCCTGTTCCCTCATACTAGAGGGAGCAAATCTTATTTATAAATTATTATGTATGTTTGTTCTAACATGTCTGAGGGCTGCCTGAAGGACTTATTCAAGGAACATCCCACTGTTTAACCTAACTCAGAACTCTGGTTGGAAAGGGAGCAGGCATGGCAAGAAAAAAAGACAATAGTTCAGACAACAAAATGCCTATGAAGAAGAGCTGGGGAAGATTCTTTGAGCCAGTAGGAGAGTTAAAAGCATCCATGTACACAGGAAAATTTAGAGCCACACACAGTCCAATGGCAAGACACATACACAGAGAAGCCCCTAACCTTTTACCTGAGCTGATTTCTAGGTTCAAAAAGAAGCCAGCTAACTGTTGAAAGGGTTTCCCAGCAAACAGCAAATCTGCAAAGACTAGGAAAGTGTCTGAATTTTATTTTGCTTTTCTTTTTATCCGGTGTTTTTTTAAGTCCTGGCATTAAAAGAAATTTCTGTCAAAACATTAGCTGAACACAAGCTAAAGTAATAGAGGTTTCAGTGACTACACATAACAAGAAGTACAGTCTTTGCAATAATAGTTAGAGAAAGGAGTTAAACAGATGGATTACTATGGCCTTTAAAAAGTGAGAAAACTGGACATTTTGGAGATGGAAGATGGTAGAGGAGTGAATGGAAGCCAAACTAACGTCCTCCAATCTAGAATTACAACTAAATTGTGGAGAAATCACCTGGAAAAAACAACTGAACAATAGCAAGAGAGAACCCTTATAACCTCGGAGAGAGAGAAGAATCAGCTGCAGCACAACCTGACTGGTAAGGAACGCAGTAGAGACTTGAGAAGGCTGGCTAGGCACCCACAGTTGACAGTACAGGAGCGATAATTAAGCAACCGGTTAGATCCCCAGACAAGTATGGGGTTTAAACCCTAAGATGGGAGCCTCAGCCTAGAGCAGCAGAACCCAAACAGTGCAGATAAAAACCAGCAACGAAAAGCTGCAGTGTTGCTGTCTGCCATAGATGGACAGCTGGAAAAGGAAACAGCCATTTAAAGGACCAATGCACAAATTTTCATTCATGGCCACTTATGCTGGGCTCTGGCAAAGGCAGAGGCACAGTGGGCTAGAGAGCCTGAGGAGAGTCCAGGGACATGGAGGCTTTGGAAAGAGAACTAAGAGAGTAGATGCCAGAATCCTGGTGCTGACTCATCCCCCTTATGGCAGCAGCCATCCTGCTAGGACAGACCACTCCCCCATGAACGGCAGCAGTCTAAGGGGAAACAATACCCACAACCCAAGGAGGAACAATGTCCTGGCTCTGTGGTGTGTAAGCCTTACTGCAGAGTACAGAGTGACAACATAAGCAACCGAAGGAGTCATCCACAGATAGTAGATCCCTGGCAAAGAGGAGACAGAGTGGACTAGAGATGATTTAGGAGAGACTGGGGATGGTGGCTTTAGGGACAGAAGTGAGAGAGTAGCTCACAGGATCCCGGGGCTCAGTTATCACCCATGCCACAGCAGCCATCCTGCTCAGGCAGACCACTCCACCCCGAGCAGCAGCAGCCTGAGGGAAAACAATAGCCCTGACTCCAGGAAGGATTCTGCCCTGCCCTATGGGGCTTAAGCCTGACTGCTGAGTGTGGAGTGACTAGATTAACAACTGAAGGAGACAGCCACAAACAGTAGAACACTGGCAGTGTAGGAGCAGGCAGCCTAGGGTCAGACGAGGTAAACATCTGACATAACCAGAGGTGGATCCAGAAAGAAGAAACTGGTAAATATTACAGGCTACCAAGATGAAATCCACTATGATCTTCTCCTTAATTTGAGGTATTTCTTTTCCTGTATAGCTTTTTAACATTCATTTCTTGTCCATCAAGTTTGTGTATATTAAGTCACTAGATTTCATACTATAGTTCATTTCTCTCCTTTTGTATACTAGACTTAATCTCTTTACACCCTTATTAATTTGCTGTTTATAGTGGGGTTGGGGGTGGGGGTTGCAGATGTAGGTTTGTTTCCTGGGCTTTGTGGTTTTGCTCTGGCAGCACCTGTACAACAGCATACAAAACAACCAACTGGAGGGAAGGACCTACCAATGAAAAACCCAACAACAATCAAAACCCAGTTACATCACAAGAGCCAACATAAATGGCATAAGGGACATTCCAAGAGCATCAAGTTCAGGAGATCAAGGAGACAGCACCACTGAATCCCACAGGCCTCCTACCATAGAAGTTCACACCACAAAGACAGAAAGTCAAAACACATCAATTTAAGAAAAAGAAGCAAACAAGAAGAGTCCCACAAATAATGGGAAGACAAATAAATAACCCCCAATAAAAAGGAAAGGAGGAATCCTCAGAAAGGATGCTAAATGAAATAGAGGCAAGTCAACTATCAAATATTGAGTTCAAAACAATGGTTATAAGGAAGCTCAATGAGTTCACTGAGAATTACCAAAAACTACAGGGACACTATGAGGAACTTACTGCAAACTATATCTGCATGAAGAAAGGACACAGAAACTATCAATAAGAGCCAAGAGAAAATGAAGAATACACTTTCTGAATTGAAGAACACACTAGAAGGAATCAAAAGCAGGCTAGATGAGGCAGAGGACTGAATCAGCAAGCTGGAGGACAAAGTAGAAAGAAATTTCCAGAAAGAGCAAGAAAAGGAAAAAAGACTCAAAAAGAAAGAAAAAAGGTTAAGGGAACTGCAGGACAATACGATATATAATAATGTCAATGTAAGAGGGATATCAGAAGGAGAAGAAGAGGAACAAGGCTTTACAAAGCCTGTTTGAAAAAGTAGTGATGGAAAACTTCCCCAATTTGATGAGATAAAAAGTCACACAAGTCCAGGAAGCACACAGGATCCCAATCAACAGGAATCCAAAGAGACTCACTCCAAGACACATCATAATTAAAATGGCAAAATTCCAAGACAAAGAGAGAATCTTAAAGGCAGCATGGGAGAAACAAGAAGTAACCTACCAGGAAGCCCTGATAAGGCTAGCAGCTGACTTCTCAACAGAAACACTACAAGCCAAAAGGGAATGGCAAGAAATATTCCAAGGAATGAAAAGCAAGGGCCTGCAACCAAGACTACTCTACCCAGCAAGGCTCTCAGTTAAAACAGAAGGTGAAATAAGGAGTTTCCTAGACAAAAAAACGCTGAAAGAATATACTTCCACCAAACAAGGACTGCAAGAGATGCTAAAGGGACTGCTTTAAGAAGAGGAAGAAAAAAAGTGTGTGAGAGAGAGAAATACAGGTACAAAAGGGGTAAATGGCAATGAATGAGTACCTATCAATAATAACTTTAAATGTAAATGGATTAAATGCTCCAATCAAAAGACACAGGGTAGCTGAATGGATAAGAAAACATGACCCACACATATGCTACTTACAAGCAACCTACCTCAGAATGAAAGACCTACACAGAGTGAAAGTGAAGGGTGAGGAAAAAAATATTCCACACAAATGGACAGGAAAAAACAGCCGGGATAGCAATCCTTATATCTGACAAAACAGACTTCAAAACAAAGGCAAAGAGATGCAGAAGGCCACTTCATAATACTCAAGGGAAAAATCCATCAGGAAGACATAAACATTATAAACATATATGTACCCAACATAGGAGCACCCAAATACATAAAGAAAATTTTAGAGGACTTCAGGAAAGATATAGACAGCAACACATGTATATATATTAGGGGATTTTAACAACCCACTGTCAAAAATTGATAGGTCTTCCAAACAAAATGTCAACAAGGATATTGCAGCATTAAACAATGCCCTAGATCAAATGGACTTAACTGATATATATAGAAACTTTCATCCCAAAGAAGCAAAATACACATTCTTTTCAAATGCACATGTAACATTTTCAAAGATAGACCCCATGATAGGACACAAAACAAGCCTCAACAAATTCCAGAAAATTGAAATCACACAAGGAGATTGAAAAGCATGCTATTAAACAATGAATGGGTCAAGAATGAGATCAAGGAAGAATTCAAAAGTTTCTGGAAAGAAATGGAAATGAACTCACAACAGTCCAAAACTTACAGGACACAGCAAAAGCAGTCCTGAAAGGGGAATTCATAGCAATACAGGCCTACCTAAAAAAGATAGAAACATTTCAAATAAACAACTGAACCCTACATCTACAAGAACTGGAGGAACAACAATAAAGACAGCCCAGAGCAAGTAGAAGGAAGGAAATAACCATGATCAGAGCACAATTAAATGAAATAAGAGACTAAAAGAACAATTCAAAGGATCTATAAATCTAAGAGTTGGTTCTTTGAAAAGATAAACAAAATCAACAAGCCTTTAAGCGGATTCATCAAGAAAAAAGAGAGAGGACCCAAATAAACACAATTAGAAATGAAAGAGGAGAAATTACAACTGACATCAGAGAAATACAAAGGATTTTTAAAAATTACTACAAAGAACTATATACCAAAAAATTTGAAAATCTACATGAAATGGAAAAATTTCTAGAAAAATATAATCTTCCAAAACTCAATGAAGAAGAAGCAGAAAGCCTGAACACGAATAATAGCTGATGAAATCGAAGCAGTAATCAAAAAACTCCTAGCACACAAAAGCCCTGGACCAGATGTTTTCACAGGAAAATTTTACAAAACATTTAAGGAAGATCTAACCCCTATCCTTCACAGACTATTCCAAAAAATCCAAAATGATGGAAGACTCCCAAACCCTTTTTTGAATCCAGCATCATCCTAATCCCAAAACCAGAAAAAGACACAGCAAAGAAAGAAAACTTCAGGCCAATATCGCTGATGAACATAGACGCTAAAATCCTCAACAAAATATTGGCAAACTGAATCCAGCAATACATTAAAAAGATCATACACCATGATCAAGTGGGATTCATCCCAGGGATGCAAAGATAGTATAATATTCGCAAATCAATAAACATAATACATCACATAAAAAAAAAGATAAAAATCACATGATCATATCAATAGATGCTGAAAAGCATTTGATAAGGTACAGTACCCATTTATGACAAAAACACTCAACAAAGTGGGAATAGAGGGAGCATTCCTCAACATAATAAAGGCCATATACAAGAGACCTACAGCCAACATCATACCCAATGGGCAAAAACTAAAAGCTTCCCCACTAAGATCAGAAACAAGACAAAGATGTCTGCTTTCACCACTTCTGTTCAACATAGTATTGGAAGTCCTAGCAACAGCTATCAGACAAGAAAAATAAATAAAAGGCATCCAAACTGGAAAGGAGGAAGTAAAACTCTCATTGTTTGCAAATGACATGATAGTGTACATAGAAAACCCTACGGACTCCACCAAAAAACTACCCAATATAATAAGTGAATTTGGCAAAACAGCAGAACACAAAGTCAATATTCAGAAATCAAAGGCATTTTTGTATACCAACAATGAAATATCAGAAACAGAAATCAGGAAAAAATCCCATTCGCTATAGCAACAAGAAAAATAAAATACCTCAGAATAAATCTAACTAAGGAGGTAAAAGACCTGTACTCAGAAAACTACACAACACTGAAGAAAGAAATTAAGGAAGACACAAATAAATGGAAGCATATACCATGTTCATGGATTGGAAGAATTAACATCATCAAAATAGCAATTTATACATTCAACGCCAAAGTAATTTATACATTCAACACCAATGACATAGATCACAGATTTAGAATAAATATTTCTACCCAAAGGAATTTATATATTCAACACCAATGGCATACATCACAGATTTAGAATAAATATTTCCAAAATTTATATGGAACCAAAAACAACCCTGAATAGCCTCAGCAAACTTGAGAAAGAGAACAAAGTAGGAGGGATCACAATACCTGATATCAAACTATATTACAAGGCCACTGTAATCAAAACAGCCTGGTACTGCCATAAGAACAGACACAGAGACCAATGGAACAGAATAGAGAACCCAGAAATAAACCTATGTCTCTGTGGTCAATTAATATTCAAGAAAGGGGGAAGAAGCATGAAATGGAATCAAAATAGCCTCTTCAACAAATGGTGTTGGGAGATCTGACCAGCTACATGCAAAAAAATGAAACTCGATCATTAACTTACACCATACACAAAAATAAATGCAAGTGGATTTATTTGGATTTAGGTGGATAAATGACTTAAATGTAAGTCATGACACCATAAAAGTCCTATAGGAGAAGATAGGCAGAAAAAATTCAGATATTCACGCAGCAATATTTTCATCAATATGTCCCCTAGAGCAAAGGACATAAAGGGAAGAATAAACAAATGGGACCTCATCAAATTAAAAAGTTTCTGCATGGCTAAACAAAACAGCATTAAAATGAAAAGGGAACTAACTGTATGGGAAAACATATTTGCCAATGATACCTCCGACAAGGGTTTGATCTCCAAAACATATAAAGAACTCACATGACTCCACTCTAGGAAGACAAACAGCCCAATTAAAAAATGGGCAAAGGCCCTGGCTGGTGTAGCTCAGTGGATTGAGCGCAGGCTGGGAACCAGACGGTCCCGGTTTGATTCCCAGTCAGGGCACATGCCTGGGTTGCGGGCCAGGTCCCCTATGAGGGCCATGTGAGAGGCAACCATACATTGCTGTTTCTCTCCCTCTCTGTCTCCCTCCCTTCTCCTCTCTCTAAAAATAAATAAATAAAAATCTTAAAAAAAAAAATGGGCAAAGTACCTAAGCAAACACTTCCCCAAGGAGAACATACAGCAGGCCTAGAGACATATGAAAGGATGTCCAGCATCACTAGCCATCAGAGAGATGCAAATTAAAACCACAATGAGATACCACCTCACACCAGTCAGAATGACCATCATTAACAAATCAACAACAAGTGCTGGACAGGATGTGGAGGAAAGGAAACCCTAATACTCTGTTGGTGGGAATGCAGACTGGTGCAGCCACTGTGGAAAACACTATGGAATTTCCTCAGAAAACTAGAAATGGGGAACTGCCTTGTGACATGGCAATTCCACTGTTGGGATTATACCCTAAGAATTCTGAAACACCAAGTCCAAAGGACCTATGTACCCCAAAGTTCACAGGAGCACAATTTACAATAGCCAAGTATTGCAATAAAACTAAGTGCCCATCAGTAAATGAGTGGATCAAAAAACTATGGTACATTTATACAATGGAATACTACACAGCAGAAGTAAAAAAGGAGCTCCTACCTTTCGCAACAGCATGCATGGAACTGGAGAGCATTATGCTAAGTGAAGTAAGCCAGGAGGTGAAAGACACATACCATATGATCTCACCTATACATGGAACCTAATCAACAAAACAAAAAAGCAAGCCAAAAATAACATGAGACATTGAAAGAAAGAACAGACTGACACTACCCTGAGGGGAGGTGGGGAAGGGTAATGGTGGGGGTTGACAGCAAGGATCATCAAGGAACATGTGTAAAAGACACATAGACAAAGCCAAAGGAGGGCAGGGTTGAAGGTGTGAGGTGAGGATAGGTGGGGCGGGTGGAAGTAGTAGAGGGGGAAATTATTGTTCATATGTGATGCAGGTTAGACAGACGGAAGGACTTTCTAGAACACAGTTACTGGCCTTAAAAGGGGAGAAAGGAGCCCTTCCTACAGGGTACCTGCTAGGAAATCATCTTTTGGCCCCATATATCTGCCTCCAATACTTCAGAGACTGCACATACCTCCTTTCTCAAATACAAACTTGAGTAGTGGCTTGAGAATTAAACTTAATTGCCAAAAATGAGTCAGCAATAAGCTGGCTTAATAGAAACACAAAACCCATGTCTCAAGTTAAAAGAGAAAAGCTGCTTAAAGCATTCCCACACCCATCTCATGAGACCCTCTTTACAGAGACCTCCATTTTCTTCACAAGAAGAAAGCAATCATTCTCTACTGTGCCTGCTTTCAGACTGAATTGGATGGTCAATGACACACAGTGTAATATGCTTTGATTTGCTCAGAGAAATAAGATGTAGTTCAACACCACTATGATTTGTAATTATGTGTTTACATAATTAAACACACAGACGAGTGCCACAGGAGGTGGATTTGGTTGATGGAGTTACAGAAGAGCTAAAAAATAGCAAACAGCTACAAACTGGAGGGGACATTGGGAATGGTACCTGCTGATGGGCACTGATGGTCATGGGAAGACTGTCAACTTGCCAAGGTGTCTTTTCTATTTAGCTAGGCCCTTTTAATTAAGATTTTAAAGTTCCCTGTGGACACGGAGCAGCTGCTGGTAGCCTGTTTTACAAACTTAAGGTTATCAACAGGGCCACAGAGGATTTGCAGGAGAGCTTAGCCACTCCTGAATTTCAGCTCAAAAACTAACCAACAATCTGCATTCCCCAAAAGACTTGAGGGTAGGTTCATCTGAATGGAAGTTCAAAACCCAGCGGGCCTTGGGGCCATATTTAGATTTGCTTTGTTTGCACCACACATTTTCTTTGTTCTCCTCCAATTCCTTACTCTTCTTTTTTTAAGTCTGAATATCTGCTAACATTTAAAATTTCCCATAAGACCCTGTATCTCCAGTTGAGCACTGCTAAGCCCATACTGCAGGCCAATAGCAGGCTGCCCTGTTGAGGGGCCATGTGAGCCTCACAGTGCCCAGCCCTCACCATTTCCTGTTGTTTTCCATTGCCAATTCTCACCTGTTTCTGTGGCCTGCTTGGCCTAGGAAGACCTCTACATATATAACTTTTGATCTAAAACTGGCTTAAAACTAGCTCAGGTTTCTAGCCTGTGTCACCTCATGACGTTTAACCATAAGCTACCTCTGTGCTGCATTTCCCACTCAGTCTTTAAAAATTACCTCCTGGCTCTGGTTTCAGTTTGGTGAAGAAGTCTGCACTCTCTCTACTTCCCAATGATCTACACTTGGTAAACAATGCATCCCTGGCCTTAAACCATGCAGAAGCCTTTTAGTTTTTAAGGCTGTGTTTTCACAGTAATGCATCCCAACCTCCCTTGTACCCCTTCCTACTACCACCTCATCCCTGCATTATTAATTTTAAGTCTCTTTCCCTGGACCTTCCCAGATGGGTTATATCTTTTTTTCTACAGGCTATGTCCCCAAGTACAACCTTCAACTTTACCAAGGAAAACATAAATATTTGTTTGATTTGTAAAGACTTTTTTCCCCAAATATAAACAAACAGGAGAAATAGGCAGAAATTTGTAATACCACTACTCAGTTTACAGGTGTACAAGGTGGACAAACCAAAAAAAATATAACATGGTTCTTGCCTTAATTAACAAGGCACAGGCAGATAACCAGACAAAGACGAAACCAAGAAGTTGTGATTTAGAGAACCAGGAAGACAGCCGGAAAGGAAGCTGCACATCTAGTGAGCGCCTGATGTATGAGCGATATGCCACTGAGTCACTCCAACCTTCTCAAAGCTCCCCCACAGGCCCCCCCGCTTACTCCCATAGCTCTCCCCCACTCACACTGAACAGCCTTCTGGCCTCCTTGTTAGGCCTCAAGTCCACCAAAGCAACTCTTTGCCTCAAGGTCTTCCCATTTGCTGTCCCTCCACCTGGAAACCTCCTGTCCACTAGACATTTTCATGGGTCACTTCCTCATTTTTTCATGTCTCTGCTCAAATGTCACCTTTCTACATAAAGATGACACCCGCTTTGGAAGTGATGAAAATGTTTTGGAATTAGGGAGAGGTGATGGTTGCACAAGAATGTAAATATACAAAATGCCATTGAATTAACACTAAAATGTTTTGTGTATTTCACCTCAGTAAAAAAGAAAAAAAGCACACCTGCCCTTTATTCTCCATCTCTCTTAAAATGAACCTTGTTTGTCTTCATGACACTTACCATTTGACATATTATCTATGCGTTTACTGTGTGTTTACTATGTGTTTATTGTGTAACTATGTAGTTACTGTGTGACTACTTACATTCTACACAACTAAAATATAAGCACAAGGGGTAAGAATTTATTCTGTCCACATCGTATCCCAGTGCTGAGAACAGAGCATACTGTACGCATGCTCTCATCTGTTGAAGGAACAAGTAAATGAATGAGTTCTCACTCCGTTTCATAACCCGTGAAGCTGCTGGCTCTTACAGAGGCCTTGGAGCCCTTCCAGCCTATGGTGTGGGCGTGACAGAGTGAAGGGAGACTTCAGTTTACAAAGGAGATGTAATCATGAAAAAAAAAAACTGGTGAGACACAAATTCCATTTCCCCACTGACCTATGGCGTACAAGTGGGGATGTAGACCCCTCCCAGATCCCAGATCCAGGTGGAGTAAGGAAGAGGTTAAAGCAGATTCTGCCTCACTCAGGATGCCATGTTCTCCAGGAGCCTAGGGCTCCCCCAGTAGTTCTTTTGGAGACTAAGGAGAAGCATTTTAATAATGTTCATCTTTCTCCTTGTATAAAAACTATTGATTCTCAGTAGTGGTCATATTTAACAGAATTACCCAAGAGGCCTCTGCAATCTCTATTTCCTTTCTCCACTTCCCTCCACCCCAGATAGTAATGCACAGTGGGGCTGGAAGTAAGGCAGAGGATGGCTGAGAATCCTGCCTACAGCCAGACAAGCCTGAAGGCCTGCCCTGTTTTGCAGCTGCAATTTTCATCTGGTTCTCCAGCATCGATACCTATAGACCAGCTGCTGTGACTTGGGTTCACCTCCCTGAGCCTCAGTCATTTGCAAAACGGGCTGAGACTATCCCTACCTAGCAGGTTAGTCGTGAACATAACTGAGAAATCATATGCAAAGCACCTATCCCAGGACCAGGCTTGAGGAGTGGCTGTGCTACACATACAGGCATGCATGGACATGCACATATACACAGACACTACAGTACCGTGAACACCTGAGCATTTCACAATAGTAAGGTACAACACTTTTCTCCAATTTCATTAATTTAATGAGAACAAATCTTAATACATTGAGTTATAAATAAAAAGGATGACTGGTATTCTTTTTTTAGACTAATGGAAAGCTCCATTTTTTTTCCCAAGTCACACAAGTATATCTGCCTTTAATGAAACAGTTGTGCCTACCTGTCAGGCCTAAATAATCTAGCTGTCAAAAAAAGAGCTACAGTGACTCAGATACAAATACTGCAGAATCCCTGGGGATCTTAGTGAAACTACTAGATTTTAAGGAACAGTGTGAAGATACTTCCTGATTCTATGCTGTGCAGTAGAGCCTTAGAGATGACTCTCCAGCCAATGCTATCAGCCCAGCACTCAGGACAGATGCCCAGGGACTTTCAGACATGGGTGCTAGCTCAGGTCCTTGGACAGGCCACCTAACCTCATCTAGGCTTCAGTTCTTTTGTACAGTGACAGAGCTGAGGGAGATGCACTCAGAGCCTGTTCTCAGCTCTGAAAATCTGTAATTGTACATCTCCTTTCCTACGGAAGACAGTTCTGCTGCATGCCAGCCAGGACAGATCCTGCTTAGAGAGAAGAGTTTCACTCAACTCTAATTTCTCTTAACTCCCTCCTCACATTCTCTCCTGGTGCCATTTATGCCTCGAGTGCCTTCTGCTGCTCTCCCTGACTTATTCTTTTTCAGGCTATCATTCTTCATATACCTGAGAAGCTCTGATTCTCTCCACAGTCTCCCTTTCCTTAGAATTTTAGAATATGACCACGTACTACCTCCATTGGGAAAATGCCAGACCCAGGAAGACTAACAGCAGCCTCATTTCACCTGTGGACATTTCTCTGTCTGCTTTCAGCTTCTTAATCTAGGAATGCTTCCAAGGAAGAACCTCCAAAGCCCAAAGGCTGAAGATGCCTACCTTCATCTACAGGGCGCCTAAACACGTCCTTCTAAAAAAGGCAGACGATGGACTCTGTGGTGGCCCCAAAAAGATTTCATCTGGTGATCCCTAAGGAGAGAGACATCAGGGTTCCCAGCAGCAGTTACACAGGCAAAAATCAATTTCCCCTGAAAACCAATTAGGGTGAACACACAGGATTTTCACTTTGGCAGTTTAGCTGCTCGAAGCAGCCTGCTTTGAAGAGGAAACAAAAGAAAGAACGTTCCTGGACAGGCTGGGCTCCTTGCCCCAGCTCCCTCCTCCACCAACAGCTAGCACCTCAGAAAGCGCTCCCCCAAGAGGGATGCCCCTGGCTGTCCTGGCACAAATGCATACTGGGCAGTTTAAACACTCCCTATGGGCTGAGTACCTGGCTTAGAACCTGGAAGAAACGATGTGCTGACCAGAACCCAGGTGCGGGCACTGTCTCCAAGAGAGAATGAATGCTTACTGAGGACCTACAGTGTGCAACACACTGAGCAAGGTACTTTGAATATGTTTATACTCCCTTGCAACAACTCTGTAAAGTAAGTATTACTGTCCCCTTGTTACAAATGGAGAAATCAATGCCCAGGCCACACAAATTGTTTAAGTACTTTTTGGATTTTTCTACCAGTCACTACCTCCCTCTTAGAGCATTTCAGACTATGATTAGAAGAACTGGCGCTCTATTTGCTGAGACTATTTTATAGACTAACAAAATAGGTTACTTTCTTATCTACCTATAAACCAGAGATTAAAGACCGAGGCCAAGGGGATTTCTGTGCTACTGTGAACTCTTTAAAGAAGAATGTGGGTAATTCTAATAAGTGTCCCACTATACCTAGAATTTGTTCACTACCTTCAAAGTAGTATTCTCCCAACAAAGGCTCCAGGCAGGCAATCCCTGTCCTTCCCATCCCCTCAGGAAAATGGCTCCTAGTGAGCTTCTCAATAGCACCAACTTCCAGTGGGGCTTGGTATGTGTGTGTCCAAACCACCAAAAGACTCATGCTAGAGTGCCATAGCCCAGAGAGTACAAAGAACAAAGCCTGCAGGCCGGTAAAGGTTCTGGGCCATGTGCCTGTAGGCCAGAAAGAAGACGGGAAAGGCAGGGTCACAGTGAGAAGATGAAGACTAAAAAGAGAGGCAGGAGTGTGCTGATGTCCATCTGGGAAAAGAACGCCAAGGGGCTGATAAGACTGAGACAACTCAGCAAGCTCTCCTAGGAGCTGTTTCCCCATCCAGCTATTACTCAGGATCCACCCCAGTAGGGGTGGGCAAATGCTCTGCAGGAGGAGCTAAGGCAGGCATTCGGGCAGGCTACAGCATGTTCACCGGAATATCATTAGGATGATCTGCACCAGGCCGTGAGTACCAGCACAACTCTCCTCTCCTCCACCTCGAGGAGGGCAGAAAGACAACAGGGCTTCTGCTGCCAGGGCCTTGCCTTCTCAGCAGAAACAAGCAAGAAAATCAATGTGAGGATGCCAACTTCAGGTTCCTTAAACCCAACAGCTATTTGCCATGGGAAGTGAAAATCACCACTATGATTTCCCCATGTCCCTTCTCCAGGCCATCTCTTTGGCTGCCAAAGCTATTGCAGTCCTTCCACCCACAGCAAAGTCAGAATCTGCTTGTTTTGCAAAAGAGAGCCAAAAAAAGGGCACATGGGGTGGGGGTGGGGTGGGGAGTAGGCACTAGCTCCAGCAGGAAGTGCTTGTGGAAGGAATCTTCCTATCTTTCCTCCCATGTGAAGAAGACCAGAGACTCAGCTCTTAATCTCAAGTATTTGTCAAAGAGAAGCAATGTGACTTACCAGCTCCAGGAAGAAAGTAGCCTGTGGTTGAGGAGCAAATGCCCCAGCCCATTCTAAAAACCCCAACATTTCTCATTCCTCATCTACTCCTGATGGTTCATCCCCTACCTTTTGGGGACCCAAATCAAGCCACTAGCTACTTTCTGGATGAGGCGTAGAATACCACACACTGCAGGCAGCCCACTGAAGGGCAGGATGCACCAATTTCCTAGGCAGCCACAACAAAGGGAGGCCTCCAGGAACAGATAAAGGCAAAACCCTAGGACTCACAACCAAAGACGAAGGGGGGAGCAGCAGGAGATCCAGCCCAGAATAATGGACCTTTCAAGCTTTCTCAGCTGGATTCAGCCCCTCCAATGGAGCACATCAGAGTAAGAGGGCCTGCCACCCCTGCCTGCCTGAGGCCTGCTTCCAGAACTCACATCCTCCCAGCCAAAGGCTGGCCCAGAACTGCCATCTAGAGGGCCCAACACACAACACAGGAAGAGGCTCCAGGACAACAGGGGCCTTAGACTTCATTCAGCAAGTACAGTAGTTTTCTGGCTGTGGCAACAACCAAAATCATTACCACAGAGTTCCCTGGAACCAGTGACAAGAAGAAAAGAAGGAAGGAGTCAGCTGAGTTCTTCTCTACCATTCCTAAACCTGGACAAGCAGCACCTGCCCAAGAGCCTGCCCTCAGTGAGTACAAACAGTGCAAGGGGCAGGTACACAGCAGCATGCTGGCGCCCTGCCCCCAAATGCACAGGACCTGAGCTCCGACCTTTACCCTAAGATTCTGGTCCAAAACCCAATGTAAAGTCCTTAGAACTTAGAAAATCCTTTACATGGCCATCAGATGAGCAAGCTGGGCAGAGTAAAGAGCCTTGGTGGGCAAGGACCTAGTAAATAGAGAGTTGTACAGACACATGGGGCCCCTTTAACTGTGAACAACCATGAGGACGTTTACTGAGTCTGACCAGGTGCCAACCACTCACCTAAGCACTTTACGTACATTATTGCCACAAGTCCTCATGGCAATCTAGGAAACAGGCAAAACCGTCATCTTCATTTAAAAGGGACAACTGAGAGGAGAAGGGACTTAACCCAAGGAGCACAACTAGGAAGCAAAATTTGATCCCAGTCAATCTGGCCCCTGAGTCCAGGCTATGCCAATGCCTCCAATTCCAGCTGCTGGACATATAGCCCTCTGCCCCCCAAAAATCTCTACCCTAAAATTTGAAAAACCCAGGTCCTTTCTGACCAGAGGGTCCAGCAAAGGAACAGAACCCTACTACTCTAGGGGAGCAGAGACAAGAATCAAGTTAGGCTATGCTGGCAAATTCTTCTTGGAGAAAAGCAGAAGGAGAAAAAGCAACTGTATTCAAAAAATTGCTACCGGAGGCCAGGAGGAAAACGCCAGCCCCCAGAGGCCCTGCAGGCCGCACAGAGATAAAACCCACATTCCCTTTCTCCAGTCCCAGCAGTGACTCCAGGGAAAACCAGAGTGCAGCACAGATAGGATGACCTCCCCCATACAGTCTCTCTCTCCCACGCTTCCAGAGCCTCTGGAGGTCAAGAGGGTCGAACTGGGGTGAGCAGAGAATACCAACTGCCCTCCTCTGCGGTTTCCTGGAGAGGGAGGCAAGGCTGAGCATCTGACAGTGGCCCCAGCCCCTGGAGGAATATCATAGATTCTTTATTAGCATAGAAGAACTGCCTGCCCACCTGTTAAAAGAACTTTTTGTTTAGGGTGACAGATGGAGCAGTGCTTATTGGGTTGTCTTTAACTAGGATGCAGGAAGGTCAGGCTCACTGCAAAGGGAATTAGCATTAAAGCTGGATGGGTCTTCTCACTCAGGGGAGGGCCTGGTAGGAAGCTGGGGAAACTGACCCAGGGCCTCAACACTCTATAGCACAGGTGGCAAACACCAGGCCCGCGGGCCGAATCCGGCCCTCCACCTTGTTTTATCTGGCCTGGCACCTTGTTTCTACCCAGCCACAGCGCCAAGCTCTCGCTTAACTGCTAAGGAGTAGTTACATTTATACAGCCCTAAAGTTACATTCGGCCCTTTGAAGGCAACCCTGAGACTTATGTGGCCACTGGTGAAAATCAGTTTGACACCCCTGCTCTAGAAGCTTCAATGCTTAACTGAGGCCAGACCCGCCAGTGAACCTATAACACCAGTGACCAGGCCAGCTTGGACCACGCCCCAGTCCTCTTCTTCCTGATCCACCTTCCAGGAAGGAGTCCCTAGTCCTGGAGGACTTCTCCTCTCTCTGATCTGCTAGAACACACCATCCCTGTGTGAGGTCTGGCCAGGGCCCAACTGTGGACAGATGGTCAGGGAAGAGCCATGTGCCTTGCCACATTCAGCATCCTGACAGATCATCTTCAAAACAATGGAGACACCTGTCTGAGGTTTTAGTGGAAGGCCTCAAGGCCAGCTACCTAGAAAGTCTGCTGACCACTAGGAAGGAAAAGTCAAAGACAGCTCAACTCTTCAGGAACATCCTCCCTTGCTACTCAGAACCACCTCTTATAAATGGGTGGAGCCAACAGCATCATAACTTTTCTAGGGCCTTTCCTGCTAAATGTGGAGAACTGAGCAGTTATCACAATAGCAAAAATAGTTTGTAGATGACTGAAGCACATGTTTAGGAAGAAGACAGCTTCTGTTCTGGACATTCTCAGTTGGAGGTAGCTAAAGGCATCAGTAGAGAAATGTTCAAGCAGTACCTAGAAATGCAAAGCCCTGAACAGAGGTCTGGTCAAACACAGATGTGAGGGAAATCTTTGAGAGAGAATGAAGAGGCAAGAGACAACAGTGGCAGTTTTCCTACTGTCCCCCATCACCCATTCTTCCCTTCCTCCAGTTTAATAGTATTTTGGGGGGCACTCAGCTAGACTACATTTCCTAAGCAACCTATAGCTAGGAGTGGCCATGTTACTACTATCTTCTGGCAATAAAGTATGGACAGAAATGGCGTCCAGGTCTTGGCCTTAAATGATTGAGTGGGTGTGTACCCACCTGGCCTCTTCTTTTTCCCACAGCTGGGAACCAAGAGAAGAGCAACCACCTTGAACCCATAGGTACTGAGGCTGGCAGAGCCCCCACCTGCCCTGAACTACCCACCTATCTCTAGATTGTTACACGAAAGAGGAACAGATGTATCTGGGGGCCTCTTTGTTACAGCTGCTCAATCTCTGCCCTTATACTAAGACCTTGCACGGACAGCACACCCATTTGGGAGCAGGAAGAGGCCAGGGATGAGATGGCTCATTACCCTAGCCAGCAAGGGCATCTGGCTCCAGCCAGAAGTCCCAGAATCATGTGCAACACTTCCTTCCTCCTCATCCCACGTACCCACATTTGTCCATTCTTTCTCTGCAATTCTCCCTATCCACTTGGTCAGTTCTTTGTCTGGATCACCATAACACCTCACCAGGACTCCTGGGTGGTTCCCATTGACCTCCCTCCCCGTTCTTGTTTATTCTAAGCCACCCTGTCCAAAACCTTTGTGAAAACCTTTCATAGGCTCCTTCCTGCATCTGACCCAAACAACCCCCTGCTCCACGCTTACTCCCTTGTTCACACACTAGTTGCCTATAGTTGTTCTCAATGAGCTCCCTCCTACCTCAAGGCCCATGACCATGCTCTTCCTTCTGACCGCAGGGTCCTTCTCCCAGCTCTTTGTTTAATTTCATTCTTCCTCTAGGTCTTACTTGGCTCACATGTCTATTCTTCAGAGAAACCTTTGCTGATCTCCATCTGAAGTAGGTCCCTATTGTTTCTCTCTCTCTAAATACCGTGTTCTTTAACAGCACCATACTATCTCAGTTTGTAATTCAATAAATATTTACTTGTTTAATGTCTATGTCTCCAACTGGATCAGGCTGCAGCAGGGCCAGGACATGTCACTTCTGTGTACCAGCAATTGTGCCCCTTGGTAAACATGTGTTGAATGGATAAATCATGCAGAAAGGGAGGCACAGAGACAAAAATGAGAGTTTAAAGACTCTCATTTAAGGAGCTACCCTTAGCTCTTTCGTATCAAATGCCCCATGAAGGAAACACAAAGAAGGAAAGTCATCAGATTTGTTGGAAAGAAGGTGGTGGTTTCTGAGAACAAAGTATTAATGGAAGCAAAGGCCAAACTGTAGTAAGTCTGAGAAGTGAGATTATGATTTTACCACAATGATTTCAAAACACTACAGTAGAGGGAAAATAAGATCCAGGTTGCAACTAGAGAAGCAGCTGGAAAATGGGGACTGGTTTCAGACAGGGAGGGGCTGAGTGGGGAGCAGGAAGGAAAGAGAGAAAGCTCCAAGGGGACAGGAGAGACTAGACCCAAACCAGCAGCAGATAAGGCACCCTTTGATAAGACAGAGAAGAGAGGGTGGCAAGGCAAGGACCAAGAAAGCTGAGTTGGTGCTAAACAAGCCAGTGTAGAGAGCGCACAGAATAGATGCAGTGGGTGATGTCGCGGGCGCTGGCTAGAAAGGAGTGACAGGGAGAATGAGCCAGAAGCAGGGAGGACGACCCTTCAGCCTGGCGTATCGCTTCCTCTTGTGGCCCTCAGGAGCCTTGGCCCACACGCAGAGAAAGCAAATGGTAGAGTTTACCCATGCCTGAAATCTGGAAATGTGGGGTGGAGGAAGGAAATGAGAATGAAGGGAAGGAGTGAAGGAAAAGAAGGTGATGGCTGTAAGCAGAGGTCAGTGCGGTTCCTGCAGGGCAAGGAAGTGCCTGGGGCCAGTAGACACGAAGAGGGTAAGGATAAGGGCTGGGGAGGAGGAGTGGGGGCGAGGGGGGGGGTGAAAAAGGAGAATAATTTAAAAAGAAGGTTTCTGATTTAAGATGTACCAACAGAACAGCCATACTACAGGGAAGACTGAGAAACACAATCCAGAAACTGAGGGCAAGGAACGCTTTCAAACTTTAAGGCTCACTAAGAAAATGCTTAATAATTTTTGTTGAGAGTCTACTACAGTGCAGACATTTTCCTAGACACTAAAATATTATCTCATCTAAAGCCATACTAAACCTATGGCCCACATGCATTTTTTTCCTCTACTTTACAGCTGAGGAAACTGAGGATATACAAAGATATTAACAGGGTAATCAGTATACAGCAGCAAACACAAGTCTCTCTACAATACCTACAGTTACTGCCCTTGACCACATCAAGGCCCAGATATTCTAAGTAAGTCATTCTTCTCCTGGGTTTTAGGCTCCAGTAAGAAAAACTGAGGCATCACTAGCAGCTCAAGGAAGAGACGAGATGAAGGGGAAGAAAGAAAATGGCTCCGAAGCTTCAAACATCTTAAAAGAGAAGCCACTGGTTCCAGCAGCCCTGTGCAGTGATAAAGGGGCTTCCCCTTGGGCTGAGACCAGGATGAGAAATTTGGGGTGAGACAAACAAGACTGAGGTGAAGGTTCTCCTTGTGCCCCTGGGCCACCTTAAGACCCCCCCAGACCTCCCTCCCAAAGGCAGCCACATCCTCCCATCAGTGCCAGCAGAGCACTGCTCAAGCAGCAGTGATTTAAATAAAAAATCCTGAGGCAGCAAAACCCACTGCTCAGGAGCAAAAGATTAAGGAAGCACTGCAGAGAATGAAGACGGGGAAAAGAAAAAAAAAAAAAAGAAGAAAGGAAACCTGCCAGATACCCACTTTCCTAGAGTTAACAATCTTACTCATTTCTCATCAAAAACCTCCTGAGAAGAGGTTAAGCACACAAAAAGCTATCAAAAGCACCAGCCCGTACAGCTGCTTGAAATTCCACACGTGTGCCCTGGCTATGTATTTCTATTAATGTCCATTGTGTGTCAGCGTGAAGATAAGGCGCCAACATCGTGTCCAACCAGTTAACTAGAGAATGGGCCCCATGTTTCACATCATGTGACACTCAGTAACCCCAAGAACGGAAGCTCTTCAGCAGAGCCTGCCCTGCACTCACTTGCATACCTACTGCAGTGGCCGACAAGGGTGAACATACAGAGAAGAGGAATGGGGGTCATGGCAGGGCAGAGGGCTGGGGCTGTGGGACAAACTAACAGCTACACAGCAAGAGGGGAAAATGCACATTGGGCTATGTTTAGGGAAGGGTATGAGCAAGGGCAGAGTCAGCAGAGTAACTGGAGAGTGGGTGACTGACTGCCCTGCAGTTGGGCAGCGGGGAGCCAACGAGCTTCAGGGAACTCTTCCATGGAGACCCCCTCCCAACGCCTAGTCCCAGTGGCATCAGAGCTCTGCTGCTCAGGCTTGAATCACACAAAGGCCTTGTACACAGAGCTGCTCTGCTGGGCACTTCCCCTTAGCTGCTACCCCAACCCCCTCCCCTTGTCCCAGCAAAGAGAAAAGCACCAGAATCCTCCAAAGAAATCCTGCTGGACTCAGCAAGGCAAGGAGGGAGGAACTGCTGCCAAGAGTTGGGGTGCCCTGATTCCATTAAGAATGCATGCAAGTGGGTTCTCCCCTCAGCCTCACAAGAGCCCAGAGCGCACAAACACACGGCAATCTGGGCCTCCGGGAAGACACAGACAAGGAGAGTGCAGGCACCAGGGCAGCAGCATCTCCTCTCTTTGCTCAAATTAATCTTGGGAGTCAGGAGATAATGCCCAGCAGGATTTGGATGATCTGCTTCAGGATAAAGGAGCACAAGGTAGAGAGGGACGTGCTGCTGATAATGACACAGGCTCAGGTGAAGGAGGGCTGGGACTCAGTAACAGCCACCACACCTGCCCTCTGTGTCTTGCCCCTTCCCCACCATGTGGAGAATCAGCCCCTCTTCTATCTTTTGGATGCAGATTAGTCCATGTTCAGCTTTTCTTCCCCTTCATTTTGAGGAAGTTGGCATAATGCAAAGAATGAACTGGCTGCGTTCCATCTGCTGGACAGAATGCTGCATATTCTGCTTACATCATGTCACAAAGCATCCTAACAAATCTAGATGGTCACCATTTGGCACATGAGGAAACTGAGGCTTGCAAAGGTTAACTAATGTGTCCAGTGTCACAGACAGTACTTGGTGAATATGAGAACAGATCTAACAGGTCCCAAAGCAGGGCCTCTACGCTGCCATGATACAGAAAGTGCTGCTTGCCACCTGACCAGCATCCAGCCCCTTCTTCATTAACAATATAACCCTAATTATTTGGGGGAGGGGTAAAGTGCCCAGCAACAATTACTCACTATCCTCCTTTAGCTAGAGATGGCTCTATGACACAGTTGTGCTAATGAGAGTCCCTGGGGAAGGTGTTACTCCCACATAAAATAACAAAATGTCACTATGAAAAGGCTTTTGGCCCTTTCTTCTTCCAGCCTGGAAGCACGGTAGCCATGCTGCAGCCCTGAGAAGAGCTGCACTAAGGATGGAGGGTCAAAAGGAAAGAGGACAACAATGGACCCCTCCTGACACACTGAGCCACCATACCTGCCTGGGCTGTCTGCCCCAGACTTCTTATTTTCACAAGATAAATGACCCCTACTGTTTCAGCCACTGCCACCTGGGCTGCCATTTTAGCCAAAACTCTCTTGATTGGCACACATATTGCTCTATCTGAGAGCAATAACCTTGGTACCCAGACGCAGGAGATGGGGACCTGGTTAGGCCACTGAGTAGACACAGAGGTAAAGGGGAATAATTTGCGACTTTTCTCCTGTTTCACTTTTCAACAATTCCTTTTCAATTTCTTTACTGTGCCAGTAGCCAGCAATGGCATCTACCCAAGAGGTCAAACACATTCTGCTTAACTGACAAATCTAAAACATTTGTTTTTCACAAAAAGGAAATGGCAGAATGATAGTTCCCCAAAGACTACATGAACAGACCACACAAAATGACTTATAATAAACCATGACGCTCCCTTCTCCCCAACCCTGCTAACGTCCTAGAGAGAAGCATGAAGTCAGCAGGCACCAGCCCAATTTCACTCCAACCGGACACAAAATGAAAATATACTGCTGCCAAGTTCACCCTGGACTCTAGGATCAGCCCCAGTTACTCCCCAGGCATAAAAAGAGTGGGAGGGTGGTGAGCAAGCCTACCCCACAGGAGAGGAAGGGAACAGGTGCAGAGCAGGCACAAACAGCAGGTACTGCCTGGACGGCCTGTGTCCTCTCAGAGGCAAGACTGCCAGCATACACCATCCAACCCCAGCTAGGAGGAGGGCCCCAGTTCTCAGATGAGGTTTCCCGACAATTGTAGGCTGATACACAGCTACACAGACCTATTCAAAACACAAAAGCCCCAAACTCTCAAAAGCAGTAGGTCAGTAAGGTGCCACCTGCTGCTTCTATGCCTCTGTCAGCTGGCTCAGGTTACCCCCCTTTGCTGGTGGGTTTTTGCACAGAAGTCTGCAGCTCTGATCTCTCGGGACCCATCAGGCACACAAAGGCTAAGAAGCCTGGCTGTGGTCAGCAGCTGAGTCCCTGAAGAGGCTTAAGAGGAAAAGCTTTCATAGTTCTCTCCAGATCCCAGCCCTAGTTGTCAGCTTCTTTAGCTCATCCTTGGTGCTAACAGACATTTTGGTAGAAATGCAACCTGCTAATTAGAAGAAAAGACATCAGGAATGGAACCACAATCAACCATTTGCCTAACAAAGTTAGCAGCTAATGAGGATTTCTAGCTTTGTCAGCACACAGCAGAGGTCACCTGAGCTAGCATCAGAGCCGGGGATGGGAAAAGGAAAGACATCTGCAGATCTGCGAGGCAGCAAAGGGAAGAAGGCTGTATAAATCCTAATCAGCCCAGGCTGTGACACCCACTTAGAATTCCAGCTTAACTAAAAAAGTACTAAATGCACATCTTGCACTACTCCAAAGTGTTGGGACTCTACGTTCCCACCTCACAGCCATTCTGGATTGGCCAGATTCTGAAGTTCCTGCATTTTAATCTGAGAAGTCCACAGAGCAATAGCTTTCCTTAAAGAGGAGTCCACAAGTTTTCCACTTTCTACTAGGATTCAAACAGCTAGAGATCACTATTCACCTTCTCCTTGCTCCACTGGCACCACCCTGGTGACCCTGTCCAGACAAACTCGGGGCCCCTTTAAGCCCCATCCCACTACGCATCCCCTCACCCCAGTCCTTCTCCCCCTCCTTACTACCAGGGTGACCATCACCTTCACAGCAGTGCATAAAACAAATGCATAGAACAGCTGACAGAAAAGCAGGACATTTTCACCCCAAGGACACCATCACAATGCACTTAATAAGGTAAATGAAAAACAAGAACTTAACAGGCTTGTCAGGGATAATACAGGAGTGTAACCCTCAGGTCTGTTGGGCCTGCCTGTGGCCATGTCCTCAGGACAAGAGAAGCAACTAGATCATAGCAGCCCTCCCATGCTCTGGCTGGCTCATGAGTCCAACGTGCTTTGTGTTCTTTCAGTTTCTGCCACGTGCCTCCAACATTACAGAGGTGGCTGCTGCAAGGAACTGAGAGTCTGGGCTCTCACATAAACCAGGTTCTTACTGGGAGCCTGATGGGTGCCACTTAGCATTCCCCATGTCCCATGGCTATCACCACTTGGCATCTGGCAACATTTTCTTATGCCCAGTCCCCTAAAATGCTGAGTCCAGCTCATCTGGACCCTTCCCAGGGGATGGTACCAGCAGACGGCTGATCCCCTTGCCTATCTATCCTCAGCAAAGAAAAGAGCTCCTGCTTTCCTTTGAGGCTGAGAAGTCTGGCAAAGGCATCCAGGTGGTCAGCAAGCTGTGTCAGGGACAGGGCCATTGGTCACCTGGTGAACATCTGAAACAGCAGAGTCCCTCCCCGGAGAGCCACAACATCAGTGGGAACGCTCCATATCCTTTAGTGGGACAGACAGCAGAAAGGGCCATGAGCCCCTCTGGTCAGCCCAGGAGCAAGCTCTGGGCCTGTTGTGCCAGTATTACTTGCGAGCTGCTAAAAACACAGATTCCAGGGTCATGGCAGCAAAGAATCCAATCCTGCTGTTTCCAGAGTGAGAGCCAACTGTATGTATTTTTTACCAAATTTCCAGGTGATTCTGATGGACAGCAGGTTGAAAAGCTCGGCAGAGATGGACAAAGAGCAAAGTGAAGCTGGTGAAGACAGTTAGCAGCATGGAAGCCACCAGAGGGCCCTCATCCTACACCTGTAATACACATC
This sequence comes from Micronycteris hirsuta, assembly GCA_004026765.1. Lineage (NCBI taxonomy): Eukaryota > Metazoa > Chordata > Mammalia > Chiroptera > Phyllostomidae > Micronycteris > Micronycteris hirsuta. Next base: position 21,323 of record PVJI01006248.1, on the reverse strand, counting down.
TGGGAAGCCCCAAGGCCTCTGCTCAGAAGGAAGATGTTTCTGTGAGGCCCTGCCTCTCTTTTCACACAACCAGTCAGAAGGCTACATGGCTGTTTTATTTTAAGAGTCCATTCACATCAACTCTGTGTCCTAAGACCACAAGTGCTAGGAGGTGAAGAAGAGAATAAATTATAACACTGTCAACAATGTGAAACCATGTCTACCCCCATTCCAGAGAGAAGGAAACAGCGCAACAGAGTGAAAGAATCCTAGTAACAGGCACTTGGATGCAGTGCTCTGCCTGCCTCACCTTCTCAGAACGACGTGTTCACTTCCTCGAGCACCTGGGTGCCAGTATTTAGGTTACCGGCTGCCCTGGTCATGATCCTGTTCTCATGCGCTAAGTGACGTCCCTAGACTCAGTGCTGCCAGACTGTTAGCGTGTAACTGGCTGCCATGTCTGGTTTTTATGCCCTCCCTCCAACAATCTGTATAAAATATATGAGAAGTAAACCAAAGTTCTTTTTTTGGTGTATAATCAGCTAAAAATACAGTTGAACCAGTTTTCAAGCAAGCCTATCTATAGTTTTCTTTTCTCCAAAGAGAAAAAGAAAATAATCTCTTGTCAGATTATTTTAATGCTGACCTTAATAAGGAAATCAGGAGCCCAGAAGGCCTCACAATGCCCCTTACAACTAATTATCCCACACCCCTAAAATAATGAAATGTACACACCCCTGCTCTTTTAGCAAATGTGGCCACAAACGGGGAATAGAGGTGGTCAGCTGCATGTGGTGTGTCCCTTTATACCCGGCTCTGGGAGACCCCACTTGTCCTGTGGAAGGACTGACCCTATACATTAGCAGCCCTATGGGCCTAAACATTCGGGAAGGGAGTGAGAGCAGTCATAGTACTTTGCCCTTTTCATTTTCTTTGGTGAGTGAAGAATGCTTCAAAGTGATGACAATAAAAGGGAAGAGTGAAATAAATTTGGTCTTGGTCATGAGAATCTTCTTTAACTATACCGTTTAAAAGACTTGGATACGGGGCAGAATTGAATGAGCTCCTTCCATGAACACTCCCCAGGCACAAGTGCACAGGATCTGCCGACACCTGAAAGTCAGGCAGGAGATGGAGAGAAACCTCATGGTACTCCAGGCTCTACACCAAGCACCACACAGCAGCTGTCTGCAGCTACAGCAGGTATGAGGAAGCATCCTGGGACAGATAAGCAGGGCCTCCAAATAGTCTGATGGAAGAGCAGGAGAGCACAGACAAACCCTGGAGTGATCGGATTCTAAGCCTGCTAAACAGGTTTTGGTTCCACTCTCACAGGGTCTGAAGCCAAAGCAACAATGGAGCCCACACCATGCTCAACTATCGACTAAATTTACTCGTCCACCCACACTAATGGTCTATCAAAGAAGAAAAGTGGCATTTCAGGGGATAAACCCTATTTACTTCAGTATCTACTGTTCTGTCCATGGTGTCCAGTGCAAATAAAAAGTTACAAGGCACATAAAGCTGTGGAAAAATGGGACCGATTATCAAGAGAGGAAACAGTCTATTGAACCAAAGCCAGAGATGACCCAGATGTTGTAATAATCAGACAGAGATTTTAGAATAACTATGATAAATATGGGAAAGGTGGATAACATGTGTAAATAAGAGGGCAGCAAAAAAGTAGAAACCATAAAAAATTCCAAATGTAAAAAGAATCAGGACTTAAAGTGGAAGTTCATGACCCTTCACGAAGAGTCCAGCAGGCTATCTAAAGAAAAACTTTCATTTTACAGATCAGAAGACTGAGCCCTGGCTAGTGTGGCTCAGTGGATTGAGTGGCAGCCTGCAAAACAGAGTCGCCAGTTTGATTCCCAGTCAGGGCACATGCCTGGTTTGCAGGTCAGGTCCCCAGTAGGGGGTGTGCAAGAGGTATCCACACACTGATGTTTCTCTCCCACTCTCTCTCCCTCCCTTCCTCTCTAAAATAAATAAAATCTTTAAAGGAAAGAAAAGAAAGAAAAGAAAAAAGAAGACTGAGGCTGACAGATACCACCATGCCATGAAACTTCTCACAGGAATGAGAACCACTGAGGAACTGGGACCACTGTCAGTGCCACTGTCTCCCAGCTCCTTGAGGCATCTGGTTCCTTGGAGACTTAAGAAAATTAAAATCTTCAGCCCTTGCTGGTGTATCTCAGTGGATTGAGCGCAGGCTGGGAACCAAAGGGTCCCGGTTCGATTCCCAGTCAGGGCACATGCCTGGGTTGCAGGCCAGGTCCCCAGTGAGGGCCATGTGAGGAGCAACCATACATTGCTATTTCTCTCCCTCTCTGTCTCTCTCCCTTCTCCTCTCTCTAATAATAAATAAATAAAATTTTTTTAAAAAAATTAAAATCTCCAGAGCTGCACCGTCCAGTCCATGGGTCAGCAAACTAGAGCCCACAAGTGGAATCCAACCTAGAGCCTCTTTTGCTATGACCTCTGAGCTAAGAATGTTTTTACATATTTTAGAGCTATAAAAACAACAAAGAACATGTGACAGAGACCATATGTGACCTGAAAAACCTGAAATATTTACTATCTGGCTCCTTACAGAGAAAATTTGTCAATCCTTGATCTAATCTAGGAAAAAAAAAAACAACCAGCAAGATTTAAGGGAACAAAGAAAGGGACTATGTATGTCATGCTCTCTATTTCCCAGATTACGCTTTTTACCAGCCTTCTAAGTGCTCACAAGTTGATCTCCATAGGAATTCAAGATCTCTATCTGCAGCTCAAACTGGAGGAAGCATAAGGACAAAGCCACCAGAATCCCCAGGCCTAAATCACCAAAGACCCACTCTTTGCCTATTCCACACAAGTTAAACCCAAGTCCCTAAGTCTCTGACTAGTAGTCATATAAACTGCTTGCTTTCTAGTTGACTCCAAGATATCATACTGAAAGTGTTTTGTTGTTGTTCTGCTTCGCTTTATTGTTTGAAAGGTCAGATCTGTGAGTTGCTATCCATTCTAGGAAAGGCTGAAATGGGCACCTGCGTCCACCTACTTGCCATGGAGCACTGCAATGACGCCTCAAGGAGTCAGCAAAGACTCTATGCAAAGTCTCCTAAGCAGGTGATGTCACCCCACACCCTCAATCACTTGAGGTTTGCCATTCCATAACTATCTGTTGTGCATCTATAATTTGCTAAGCATTATAGAGAAGACCAAAGTGATCTCACTGAGAGAAGGCACAGTCCTTACTCCTCAAGCAGCTTATAATCTGAGAAACAAGACTTACAAAGATGTAGGAGAGAAGAATCAGGAAAAAAGGCTATGGCTGTAGTAAAACCAAAATAAATCTTCCATCTCACTCATAATTTCAAAAAATTATAATTTAAAAACTTCTGAATCTGGTATTTTCTTAAAATTCTGATTATAGGGTTCATAGAGCTGAAGTGGCAGCTTCTTGGAGTGCCTGACCAATGAAAATAATGCAATAATAGATCAAAACTCCCCTGACAACTGGAAAGCAGAGCAGGACAGTCACTTTTTCTGTGTAAGTCCTTAGGTTAGATGGGCACATTCAGGTAGAGAAGCACTCAGCTACTGCCCTCTGTTCGGTAGAAAGATTTGGTCCCAACATCTTCATCTACCATTTAGAACTTTTTCCAGTGTTCAACATTCAATAGAAAAAAGTCTCTGTTCTTGGGTGTCTCTTTTGAAGATGAAGAAAACATTGTCCTAAAGATCCCTGTTAGACTTCCAGAATTTCACTCCAGGCAAAGGTCTAAACTGACCTCTCCCTATCTGCCACACTCACCACTCCCCCCGACTCCAGCCAAAAGGCTTGTCTTCTCTGAGCCACTGGTTTGCCCATCCAGTATCCTTCATCTGCAACACCCTTTCTCACGCTTCCTCACTTGGCAAACTTCTCTTCAGTCTTGAAGATTCAGCTGACATGTCACCTCCTCTTAGAAGACTTTCCTACCTCACCATGAAGAGGCTATTGTTGCTGCCTCCTTCTTCCTATAGTAGTTTCCTGTCCCTTTGGTATGATGTTACAACACTCTATGGTCACTTCTGAGAAGATGTTCCTGTCCTCTCCTTGGCTTCACAAGGAAAACGGCTATGGTCTGAGACGTTCTTTACCCTTCGATTCTAAATGACAGCTTTGCTGAATAGAGTAATTTTGGTTGTAGGTCCTTGCTTTTAATTCCTGAATATTTCTTGCCAATTCCTTGTGGCCTACAAACTGTTAAAAAATCAGCTGATAATTTTATCGGTGCTCCCTTATAGGTAACTGCTTTTCTCTTTCTTGCTGCTTTTAAGATTCTCTCATTGTCACCCTGGTCAGTGTGGCTCACTTGGTTGAAACGTTGTCCTCTAGGCTGAAAAGTCACCAGTTCAGTTCCCAGTCAGAGCATATGCCTGGGTTGCAGATTCAGTCCCTGTTTGGGGTGCATACGAGAGGCAACCAATCATGTTTCTCTCCAACATCGACATTTCTCTCTCCCTCTCTCTTCCACTCTCTCTAAAACCAGTAAGCATGCCTTTGGGTGAGGATTTTTTAAAAAATCATTGTCTTTAACCTTTGGCATTTTAATTATGTGTCTTGGCCTGTGCCTCTTTGGGTTCACCTCCTTTGGAACTCTGCACTTCCTGGACTTGTGTGCTTATTTCTTTCACTGGGTTAAAGAAGTTTTCCATCATTATTTTTGCACAAGGTTTTTTAATACCTTGTTTTCTATCTTCTCCTTCCAGCACCCCCATGATGTGAATGCTGGTATGACTGAAATTGTCCAAGAGGCTCCTTATACTATCCTCGTGTTTTTGCATTTTTTTCTTTTTGCTATTCTGATTGGGTGTTTTCCTTATCTTCCAAATCTCTGATTTGATCCTCAGCTTTACCTACTCCACTGCCAATTCTCTGTAGTATATTATTCAATTAATGTATATTTCATTTTGTCTGATTCTTTTTTGTTTTTTATCTCTGTTTGTATGTTTCCCATCTCTTTGTTGAAGGTCTCATGAAGTTCCTCTACTCTTCTCCAAGGTCATTTGACCAGTGTTTTGATCTCTACATCTAGTAAATTGACTGTCTCCATTTTGTTTAGTTCTTTTTCTGGAGTTTTATTCTGTTCTTTCATTTAGAACATGTTTCTTTGTCATCTCATTTTGGCTGCCTCCATGTTTTTGTTTTTATGTATTAGGTAGAGTTACTACATCTCCCTGGCTTGGTAGAATGCCCTTATGTATTACATGCCCTTTAGGGTCCAGTGCACAGCCTGCCCAATACCCAAGCTAGGCACTTCAGGTGCACCCCCTATGTGGGCTGTGCACACACTCCTGTTGTAGTTGAATCCTGATTGCTGTTGGCACCTTAATGGAGGAATTTATCCCCAGGCTGATTGGCTGTGAGGACTGGCTGTGACCACTGTGTAGGATCAGCTGCGCAGGGGTTCACCCCACATTGCAGGACTCACTTCACTGGAGCTCTGGTACCCACTGAGCCCACCCCTTGAGTCTGTCACTTCAGTGTGGAAGTGGTTGGGGGGTGCTCTGACGTGGTCTGAAGCTACCTATAGGGTGTGCTGGTTCTGAGGCCTCTTGGGAGGTATAGGCCAAGGTCACCCACCACCTGTGCCCTGCCTGGGGGCACTCTGCCTCAGCTACAAAGTGATCTGCAGATGGCTGTTATCTGTGCTATGGTTGGAGGCACCCAGGAGAGACCAAGCTGTGAATCGAGGTCCACTGCCACTAGTGCCACACCTGGCCACTTAGCAAGTGGTATGGGCATGCTGAGGCCAGATGCTGTTTGTTTGAGAGATTTTAGGAAAGCCCAAAGCATGAGCCAAGACAGGCCATTTGTACGGAAAAGCTACTGCAAATGGTTTGGGTGGGCCCAAAAGTTGGTTGGGGCAAGGTCAGATCACCAGCACAGGGCAAACAGTGTTAGCCAGGTTGATGAAGACTCAGATACGGAGCCTGCCTGCTGATCCTTTAGGGTTAGGGCTCAGCAAAGGAACAATGGCCTGTGCCAGAACTTCTGTCTGGGGGAAAGCTGCCCCTCCAGCTCTTGCCCTGACACCCTAAGAAATTAAGTTCCCTCCCTAGTGACTTTCGAGCTGCTGCCTCAGTGCTGGAGCTCAGAGCAAGTGAATCCGAGTAAGTCTGTGCATGGGCCCTTAAGAGGAACTGCCTGGGGCTCCGAAAGCCCTTCCTCTCACTCACCCACCATCCTGCTGGTTTTTACACTCAGAAGTTCTTTTCAATCAGCCCACTGAAATCCTGGGCTGGGGGACTTGATAGGAGGCTGAGGCCCCTTGCTCCTCAGAGGGAACCTCCACAGCCAAAATATCCCTCCCGATTTTAACTGCCACACGAGGGCATGGGACTAGCTGGTTCCAATTCTCTTTAATTGTAGAACTAAATCTTTAGTTGTAGAACTTCTGTTCAGCTAGATTTCAAGTGGTCAAGCTGTATCTTACTTATTTCTATTTAACAAGAAATTAACCCAATGCCTAACATACAAGCACACAGAAAAAAATGTTATTTATACACACAGATACACACACACACACACACACACACACTGCTCACCAAAAAAAAAAAGAAATGAAAGTTTATATTTTCTATCAGGTGTAATGCAATCACATATACCTAATAATATGTGTCAGAATCCAACAGGCAAGCTTATAAATCTCATTCTTCCCTAAAGTAAAGCTACTGCCAAGCCTTTATTACTCCGTCTATTGGATTTTTAATGCTCTCCCCATCAGAACACTCAGCCCAAAAAACCACTCAGTTCATTTCTCCCTAGAATGTTTCGGACTCCAAAACATTTATTTAGACAGCAAATTTCCTCCCCCAATTCAGAGAGAAGCATACCTCGCATAGGCTCCATTGACACCAGGGTGATTGCCCCAATTATATACCCGGGACTTTACAGTCAGCAAGTGTGAAAAATCAGGCAAAAACAGTTCATCACTGATGCACTAGATGAGAAATGATAATCCATTTGTCATCAGAAGTCGGTTATAAAAATTATTACCTTTCCTTGTCATTAGTTTTATGAACTTTTCTCAATTATGATCTGAATCATTCCCTCATGCAAAAAATAAAAAATCAATATTGTAAAAGTCAGAGGCAAAGAAACGGCAAAAGAGCACTTTAAATGTCAAACTGCACTCAGCATACTCAAAAGAAAATCCTCCAGACAAGGCTACAGGTTCAAGAGGACGCTAGTCAGAGAAGCCACTGAGAACAAGTGTGCAGCAGCTCACACGGCCAGTGACCATGCCAGGTCTGCTTCAGGGTGCAATCTAGACTCCTCGCTAAGAGGATGTGCTCTGATCCCAACATTCAGACCTTTAGTGCCCTGCCTAGCAGGCTCCTTCAATCCTTGCATCTAGAAGATGCACATGAAGAATGAAAATTCTCTATGCTTCTGTTCAGGTTCTTCTCTCCATCTTTCTTCTCCTATTTAAATCCTCCAAAGTACAGTTTTGAAATTATCACCACTAAAAGCACATGCCGCCCATACCAACACAAATGGAAGTGATGGCCACAGCTTTGCTCAGTATCTAGGTGAGCACCTTGTCAGCACTTACAGAACAGGGCCTGGTACTAGCTCCCTTTCTCCTCTGTTTACACAGAATATTGAATGTGGCTGTAAGCCTTTAAAACTGGGCTCTGCATCTGCTATAGCACCTAGCAACAGAAACCAACTCCAGCTAACTGAAGCAAAAGAGAATTGACAGCAAGTTACCAGCAAATGATTCAGTCCTCAAGAAGGCAGGAGGACCAGACGAAAATCAATGGCAGCCTCACAGGACAATGTCCTGGTCAGTCATGCAACAAAACAACCCCACCCTGGCCCCCTTACTCACTCAAAACTGAGAGTCCTTGGAGAGAGGATCTGACTGGCTTCCCTTGGGCCCTGTACCCAGATTCTGCCTGTACCATGGCAGGGAGAAAGGAGAGATCTGGCTCCCATAGAGGAAGATGGGCATTAGAATTACAATCCCAGCAATATGACACAATAAGAAACAGGTAAGTTCCCAAAAGGAAACAGGGGCACCACATGCGTGAAGAAATGGATGCTGAATAGTCAAAAAATGGGAATGCCCCAAAAAGTAGTTACTAAATGTCGCGAATTTCGACCCGCAAAATCCGTGGGGGGAACCGCCCCGATCGCGTGAATCAATCTTACCCAGAGACACACTTGGAGATGAGAATCCGGCTGCCACAGGTCTTTCCCTCCACCTCCATCTTGGGAAAAAGACCTCATGGGTAGCTTAGCCGGAGTTTTTATTAGAGGCTTTAGGACATATTTACATTGGATTGATTATTCATGGGATTGAGCAGAACAGGGATAGGTTTACTCATTAGCAGAGCATTAGGATGTAAATTCAGGTCCCGTGGCAGACAGGACCAGGGTATACATTAAACAGGAGACAGGTAAATTGAGGGTAAGCTAGCTAGGGCTGTTAACTTTTAGGACCATAGAACATTGAGGCAGCGATTTATTAATTTAAGCTTCCAGATTTTGGAAGGAAGAGGCTCAGCAAGTCAGAGTCTCTTAAGATACACCTTTGCCAAATTCCCATTAGAGAGTTTCCATTCCACAGACATGATCCACACTTGCCCACACGGGAATCACACAGAGATGCACTGAAAACGCGTAAATTCCGGAACATGCGTGTTTACACACGTGTGGAAAGAATCCCCACAACTAAACCTCTTCAAAACAAAAGAAGTCACTTGCTTCATTATTCCCTAGGAACTCTGGTTCAGAAGGGCATTATCCACCCAGAAATTCAGGGGTAGGAATCAAATAAGGATTTATCTCCTTTAAAGTTAACCTTCATTTAAAAAATCCTACACACTTGTATCGAAGGTCATTGATACCACTTCCCACCTGTATAGATTCTCTCCCAGGGACAATCCTGAGGAAGCAGGGTCCAGCATGTGGAGAAGGGGTGCTGTGCATTCCCTTTCACTACAATTAATGCATTCCAGGTGAGAATAAAGAGGTGCCACACCTGGAAGCTGCAATTTTCCATGCTGGCTGGCTGACTGTTCTAGGTGGCCAGCCAGTTTTGCTTGTGCCACATTGATTAACCCTTTATCTTCAGGACCAGGCTTCTTTTGACTTGGTTGTCAGGCTGCCTGCAGAGGGGTAACAACCTGCCTGCCCCTCCGAGACTAACTGCAAGAGGCTCTAAAACTGTGTTCTCACCCTAGTTTCTCTCTGCATCAACTGATTCTTCACCAGGATGCCAAACGGTTCTAAACACAAGTCAAATCACATTGTTCCCATCCTTATGAACATCTGGGAATCCTCCGCAGTTTCAGTCGCTGTGAGATATATGGTGGGTTAACTATGCAAGGTGTCCAAGGTCTTCTCTAATCTGGCTTCATATCTCTCTCACTTCTCAGTGTCCCATTACCTCCTGGATATCCACCTATCGCAGCCCAGCTGCTCCCTCAGCCTGGGGGCTCCACATTGCTCAAGGCTGAGGTCAAATGTCATCTCTTCCACCAGCTGTTGATTGACACCACTGCCTTTGTATTCCCAATCATTTTATCTTTACCTCCATTGCACACTTAATGTAACTGATTTGGCCTTTTCAGTTTTGGTGTAAAGCTGTCTTCCTCCCTAGACTAAAAATAACCCAAGGAAGAGGATCCTACATTGTTCATACTTCCCAGAGGGCCCAGTTCAACAACGTTTCTTACATGACTACTGCACACTTTGAACATCTGTGCACTAACAGAAGAACAACGCCTAACTGAGAGACTTCCATCAGTTAAATATACTAATAACAACAACAGCAACAATAGCACACACTCATGAGCTGCCAGGGAGGACTACATCCTTCAGAGTTACTTATGACCTCCCTTTGGTAATACTGTGTGCAAACATCCTGACCCTTGACCAAAGCTCACGGACACTAAGGATGTGCCCATGCTAACAAGAAGAGAGCTAAGATTCACACACTGGCTGCCTAACTCTACAAACCCAAAATCAAATTTATTGCATGACCCCAAGCCCCAGTCCTCTCCTTTCACACCCTCCTAGGACACTTGCCACTGAAGCACTTATAACTCTCAAGTTTCAGAGCGGGACCAAGCCATCAAATGATCCAGCTCTTACACTACAGACCTGAGGTTCCACAGAGACTGAAAATATAGGCCAGAGGTAGCAAAGCATATCAGTGTCACAGCCAGATTTACAAGAACCAAGTTTCTGGTCCCTAAAAAGACACTCTTTCTACAAAGGTGACTTGAAGGACATCCATTGGGCAGCCTGTGCCCCAGGTTTCACGCCAATCAGGCCTGACCTCTGCTTCCCTGCATAGTGAAAGCATAAAAGGTCAGCTCAGGAAGATCTGCACTCACCAGCAGGGCTGACTTCTGCTTCTCCTGGTCAACGCTGCCCTCCCCTTGATGCAGGAATGCACTCCGGTACTTTGTGGCTGCCTCTCTTTCCCTTGTCGCCACCTGGAAGAGCTCATCCTGGACTACAGCCTGCTCCTGTTTATACCTGTGCCAGGAAAGACACGGGAGATGCAGGAGCAGAGGTAATGACTTGGCAGCAGGTAGCCAGGAAAAAGTTTGTGCACTCCTTTCAGCTGGCCAGGGGACTAGGATCTGTAGGCCAGTAGACCCCGAGGCCGGCCAGAGAGAACACTGTGAAACCCCATACTGTCTGACCCCTCCGATGTCAGGCATCAGTGACAGTCCTCAAGGCAATGGGAAACAGCTGACACTTTCTGAACCAGAGTAATGTAGATTAGGAAAAGAAGGAAAGCTGACCGCCAGGTGAGGAATCTGGCAGACACCTGCCAAATGAGAGATTCTTGGGGCAGGGTTTCAAGTCCTCACCAGCTACTCTTTCAAAATGAGTAGGAAGGGTGGAAAGCCCACCATCCCTGCCTCTACTTGAGAACTTGAAGGTTTTTATATAGTATGTAACTATCTTTTTCTTGAACATGTAACTCTTCATCCTTAGTCTTTTCCTAATCTTTGACCTATTTCTGTGCTTTCTGCCCAGTAAAATAAACCTAAAAAGAGAAAAAAGTTACTAGTACTAAGATGCTCTTAGTAGTATTATTTGTTATAGTGTAAAAAACGCAAACAACCATAATGTCCAACAATCAAGATCAAGTTAAAAAACATCTGGTATAATCACACAATGATATATTACATTATCATTAGAAAATATATTATTTCATTTGTCTATAGATTAAACCTAAAAATTGAGAAAGAAAAACTACTTTTTAGCAATAAAAAGGTTTATAAAGCAGGTGTAACAAATGGGAAAAATTATAATACTAAGTAAAAAGAGCAAAATATAAAATTACATATGACTGAACTAGGATATAATCCTTAATAATCCTAAACTAGGGAAAAGACACATTTGAAAGAAACACTCCAAATATTAACAGCAGTTATCTTTTAATGATGAATCTATGAATGACATTTTCATTTTACACATTTTCTAAGTCTTTCATTAGCATATGTTACTAGATCTTTTTTAACTGTTTAAAAGTACAAAAAAAGGGTTCAAGTTAGTTATTCTTGGAGAAGCCTCTTAGGATTACAGAGGTGAAATTCTTAGGATGTGGATCTTAATCTATACTATGGAACAGACCCACATGGCTGACCTACTGGAGGGAGAAAACCAACTGTACCTGACACACACCCCTAAACAAACTCATCTGGTCCTTTGCCACAGAGGCCAGTGTCTTCAAGGGTTTGAAGAAATGGGTCAGTAACAACTACAGCTAGCATTCGCTGAGAACTCTGTGTGCCAGGCACTGTGTGTACTTTATATGCACTAACATATTTAATCAGGGTAAAACCAATTAAAGAGGTACCTGATTTACATCTGCTCAGAGGCCTAGAAAGATGCAGTAATTTTCCAGGGTCATATTACCAGGAAGTCACAAAATCAGGATGCAAACCTGCACCCACAAGGGCCTCTATGCTTTAACGAGCCTCGGGAGGTAAAGCAGATCCCAGTTCAGATATATGGCCAGCTCTCCAGTGTTTTGGCCTATGCTGATGGAAGGTCACCAACATCCTGGAGCCAAGTCCATCTCGCCAACTATAGTTAGAATTTAAGGACTCCACTTTCTCCCTCATATCCCTAAAAATATGCCTGCACACACACGCACACACACACACACACACAGGCACAGAAGACCCAGACACTAAACTATTTAGTCCTGACTTTTTCAAATGAATTTTTGAAAACATTAGCAATCAACTCCCACATGCCCCTTTTGGTGTTTCTTCATCTTTAAACTGGGACTAGTACCACCTATGCCACAGGGTTGTTGTACAATCTAAATACGGCAAAATATGTGAGAAAAACCTAGGGCCTTCAGGCCAGGGAAAGGGCCCCAGTGAGGAAAGAGCATTCAGCCACAGCACAGAGTCAGGGGAGAGGGAGCACTCACACTCACCTCTTAAGGAGATCCTCCTCCACCCCTGAGGGCAGCTGGCTACCGCCATGCTCCGATCCGGGCAGTTTGGAGTCTGCAAAGGGATGACAAGAAAAGACCTGTCAGCAGCACCAGAGGACAAAGGAAGACACTGCAGTCACTCAGGAAAGGGGCTCAGGAATGCACTCCCAAAGAGGGACATGCCCCAGGGATGAACACAGAACACATCCTTGATCCACCTAGTCTGGAGAGGAACAGCCCAAAGACCTTCCACTCCCTCATTCTGGACCAGAACCTCTAACTACACAGCGCTGGCAGCAGGCAGAACTACTTGAGTGCAGTGTTTCAAATCCATCCCAACTCATTCTACAATTACTTGGAATCTAGTTCATCTACCAAACACAGGCCAGGAATAGCTGATGGACTACTTCATGCTTCATGCTGGAAGGATAGCCTCTGGGGTCTCAGTTTTGACTTGGGGGAAAGCGGGTTCCTTAAATCTCGTTTCTCTTAGTACCCCATTCTATGAATTTCTAATCCTGAGTATGGCAAACACTCCCTATTAATGGTATTTTATATATCAATTAACCTGAATCAACCTCTAGTATTACTGGGTTCTTTAAATTGTTATAGTAGGTCTACCTTTTGATGGTCATGAACTTGGAGATTTCTGAGCAAATCCAATTCACTCTACTCTCCTCAACACTTGGTGATAAAGAACGTTTTGCTCTCTCCCTTCCCCCAGCCTTTATCCTTCCCATCTCTCAGCCAAATTTCAACACTTTTCTGTGGCCTTGGCCACATGTCCTTCACCTCCATCGTAGGCTTCTAAGGTGGCAGATACGAAATATTATAGAAGAACCAAGCTTTGTGAATGAATACCTGAGGATTTGCTATTCCACTCCCAAGACCTTTCAAAGCATGCTGAACTCACAGGCTGGAGCACTCAACCCCTCAGGGAGTCATTTCCAAAAGTAATCATCCTATGATTCCCACTTTCAGACCCCCTACGGAAGGATGGGCCCAGCAGTGCTCTGGCCTGCGAGGAAGGCACACCTAAACGCTGCATAGTAACATGACAGGTTCTCAACTAGGGATAAAAAATAGTATATTGCTGACCAGTTCTTATTTTGACATTAATGCTCCCTGTTCTTACTTATTTGCTTATGACAGCTTTATTGAAGTATAATTTATCCTATTTTTTGCTTTTTATACAATTTCCCTTTTATTGCTACAAAAATAATGTATCAAATATATCAATCCATTATAGAGAAAGTAGCACTAATCCACACTCCCACCTTCTATGTACCAGCCTACCCATTTCCCTGCCCCTCGTACTCCTCATTTTTTAATGTGTCTAATCATTAGTGAAGTTGTAATCTCATCACATGTATATGACCATTTCTGTATATTTTCTATTAAGAATCTTTTAAGAACTCTTTATATATTAAGACTACCAATACTGTCATGTTACAGTTCCCTAATTTATTATTCATTCCTCGTTTATTTTTTAAAATTATCTCTAATTTCTTACAGCTTCAATACCTACTTTTCTTCATAATTTAGGGTTTCTTCATTTGATATGGAGCTTAGAAAGTCTTCTTACTGTACTTTTATGTACTTGTGTATATTTTTATGAATTCAATTCTTAAATTTAAATCTTGTATTGTCTCTGACATTTATTTGAGGTATGGTGTAACATAAGGATTTAATTATAACTTCTTTTTTCTAATTAGTTCTATCATTAAAATAAAAGCAAGCACTGATTTTAAAAGTAAAAATATTTTTAAATTAGTCAACTCTAAGACAGTCCATTCATGCTGACTATTCTTTAGCATTCAGAAACTCAAAACTCACACTCATTATTTAAACAAAAAAATTTCATTATAACTAAAACCAAATGACAAATGAACCACAATTTTTGCTTCTTAAACTACTAAAACTTGCCAAAACTGCAATAAGTGCTTCTTTTATCTTCCAAAGCTGAAACTGATGTGTGCATAATATATTTTGGCAATTTTTGTTTTTTCATTATTTCTCCCTCTCACCAGTTAATGCAGTTTATTAAAGTGCCCTGGGTTACATTAGACCCACTTCAACTCATCAGTCAGCCAGAGAAATCATGGGAGCTAGCCCTTATGACCAAGGATGGGGGCATCTTGTGTGGGTTTTGAGAACCTCACTCAGTCTGTTCACTAATAGAATATTCTAAAAGATCTTGGGATGGGTCCAAATACAGGTACTGATTTGCCCTAAAGCTCAGGAAGCCCTCAGGCAGACAATACAGGGAGAGATATGTAGAAGGCCGGGCAGGCACTCTGGCCACAAGGATGAAGCCAAAGCTCTCTCATCACTGTGTAGAGGTCTCCAAGACCTAGCCCCTGAGCATGGCCCTGACACCTCCTCTTTCCTTCTACTTTGTACTCTAGAGATAGCAAGCTGCCTTGAGGTCCACAAACTGGTCAGACAGCACCCCATCTGGGCCTCTGCTAATGCTATTCACCATGTCTGAACCACCTGTCTACCACTGCTCTAGCTTTCAAAACCCAGTTCAAAAGTCATCCCTGCCTTGGAGCCCAGCCCTAAAATAGTGAGTCACTCACTCCTCTGCCTTAGGCTTTGGGCATGCATCTAGTGTTGTAGCATAACATGATACATGCGACCTACAGAGTTATATGTATATTTCGCTCCTTAACTAGAGCAATGGGTGCCATAAGAATGGTGTCTCTATATACCTGTCACTGTGTCCCAGAATGAGGCACATGTCCTGATCCCTGGCTAGCTTTCAGTAAATGCTGAATGGACAGGATATCATTCTTGCCTTCTATAATCTTATAACCTAATAGGAAGGGTCAGCAGAAAAGACAACTCTAATGTAAGACCACATATAGTACAAAGAACAGTCATCCATGGTGAGACAGAATTTACACTCCATCGTGCCATGGCTCCTCCAGTCAATTGGTGAAAAAGAACACATCAAGTTGCAAGTGATAGCTAAGACCCAGATTCTCATGAACAGCAACTGCCCCAAGACTTTTGTAGTTTGTAATATCTTAACATTTTTGTACCTTATACCTCCTTTCTTAAACTTTTTTGTTCCTTCGTGCTTGCTGAAAGTAGTTATTTAGAGAAAAGCACAAATTTCTTCATTTGTGATAGGCAAAACACAGTAGTGAACCAATCAGCTTAGAGCTCTGCATGGCATGGGTGCAGGAAGAACTCCTGGGAGGTATTGGGTAAAAGGCCCTCCCAGAAGTCCAGGCCAGAACCAGGACATGTGGGCTAGGTTAGAGTTGCTGAGGTTGACACCAGAGTCACCTACTCAATTGCCCCTAATTGTCCCAATTCACATAAATCTCTACCATTCTTTGGACCATACCAACATTAATGATTATGCTTGGCTTATGAATCCTTAAAAGCAATATATAGTTGTCAAACCAAGCCCTTTTGCCTCATTTTTACATATAGAAAAACTGAACAGTAAGGCAAAACAGTTTGGCCCCAGTCACAGAAGCTCTGACTGACCTATGCTGTTCTCATTTACCGGACAGCATCTCTCATGCACGGAAGCCACACTCTCCTCAAAAGCAGTTATCAGAAAGGAGTTGTTCATATCTCCCAGAAACAAACCGGAGCCACATTAGCTGTCAAACATGTTCAGAAAGGAACGTGGTTTATCATTCCTTTCACATCCTAATCCAGCTTTCCACAGAATCACTACAACATGCCGTACCTTTCTGCAGGCCTTTAGAGGTGCCAAATGTGGAAGATGGAGGAGCAGGAGGAAAAGCCAGCTGGCCCGCTTTGAAAGGCTGGTTGGAATCTTTCATGCGGTTAACCACATTTTCAGAAAGCTAAGGGAAGAATTGAGGAATGGGAAAAAGTTATATCACAGAAACCTCTGTAGATGAAGATTAGCCTTTAACCATGCCCTAGACGGACAACTGACACCACATCCTCAAGACCAGCTCCCATAATATAATTCCATTCCAAACCTCTTGTAATGGCCCAGTGCCTATCAGATTACTGCCACACCCCTGTCTGGACTCCAGGTTGACCACAGCAGGTCCCCTGCTGGTTCTCTAGCTTCATCACCTGCTGCTCCCTGCCTGCACCAGTGCAACCTGAGTTCCCACTTTTCTCACCCACTCTGAATTCATTATGCTGTTCTTCCAGCAAGAACAGCAGCTCCCTACCCCTAGTATTCCTTCAATGGCCCAAATCTTATCTTTTAAGGGCATCTCAGTGTCCCCTCCACTGTGGGATCTTCCCTGTTAGCACTCAAGTGAAGTAGAATTTCTCTTATTCCTTTTAGAACTCGTGTGTGCCTCTTAGGGACATACCACACACCCTACCTGCCTCATCCTGATGGTTTTTAAATACCTGGAAGGCTCGGGTTCCTCTTACTCAACTTTGTATACTCCCCAGTGCCACACATACTCATTTTACCTTAGTTTCCTCTAATGAAGACTGGATAACCGAAACTTTTACTCATTTTAGAGGAAGTGAAATAGGCATGAGGGTGTCATAAGACAGCTTATTAAAATGACATAGCAAGCTAAGGATAAATGCAGAATGAAAACCCTTAACCGTTCCCTTCAGTAAGTATTTATTAAGTGCCTAATATGTGCAAAGCATCATAAAGCACAGCTGAGGGAAAAATGTAAAAATGACTTTAAGACAAAAATCCCAATGAGTAATTCCACTTTCAGGTATCCAGCTGAGAAAAGTGTTCCCACATGTACTCAGCAGCACTGAAATAGGCGGGGAGGGGGGGTGGGAGCGGGGGGGAGAGAAAGGAAAACAATATAAATATGTGGCAATAGAGAACTCGTTAAAGAAATGATGATGCATACCTACTATGAAATATTATGAAACCATTAAGAAAGAATGAGGTGCCCTGGCTGGTGTGGTGCTGTTGGTTGGAGCATCATCCCATAAACCAGAACATCACGGGTTTAATTCCTGGTCAGGGCACATGCCTGAGTTGTGGGCTTGGTCCCTGGTCAAGGCACATGTGAGAGGCAACATTTCTCTCTTGAATTCATGTTTCTCTCCCTCTTACCCTCCTCCTCTCTATAAAATCAATGAAATTGTCCTTGGGTGAGGATAGAAAAAAAATTTTTTTTAATATTTTAAATTGCCCTGGCTGGTGTGGCTCAGTGGACTGAGTGCCAGCCTGCGAACCAAAGGGTCGCCAGTTCAATTCCCAATCAGGGCACATGACTAGGTTGAGGACCAGGTCCCCAGTGAGAAGCACTTGAAAGGTAACCACACACTGATGTTTCTCTCCCTCTCTTTCCCCCTTCCTTCTCCTCTGTCTAAAAATAAATAAAATCTTTTTAAAACATTAAAAATAAAAAAAGAAGCCCTGGCGGGTGTAGCTCAGTGGATTGAGTGCGGGCTGGGAACCAAAGGGTCCCGGTTCGATTCCTAGTCAGGGCACTTGCCTGGGTTGCGGGCCAGGTCCCCAGTGAGGGCCATGTGAGAGGCAACCATACATTGCTGTTTCTCTCCCTCTCTTTCTCCCTCCCTTCCCCTCTCTCTAAAAATAAATAAAAATAAAAATAAAAATAAAAAAATTAAAAAAGAATGAGGTAAGACATGTAACTGTCACAAACGGATGTATAAGATATACTGCTCATTTATAAACTCACAGAACACTCTGTATATCTCAATTTTGCAAAAAAGAGATAAACAATTATAAAAATTATAAACAAATATAAATGTCAATATATGCATGTGTACATTCACAAATGTACAAATGTGAAAATGCACTTGAATGTTCACATTTATGCATACACACATATATGAATCTGTTCAGATATGAAAAGTCTAAAAGGCAACATAAAAAACACAAAGTCCTGCAAGTAGCAGCAGGAAAAGCAGCAGGACTTTTACTTTTGGCATTTCTGCCTTTTAATTTTTTAGCTTAAACATTTTTTAGCAACTTAAGATAATAGTAATAATAATAATTGAGTCCCTCTAGTACTTAAGATTGACGCAAATCAAAGAGCTATTTAGTAATATAGGACAAAAGAAGACTAAGCATGTACTGCAACAGAAGAAAATTAAGAATCTAAAAACAAACCTACGTATCTATGGTCAACTGATTGACAGACATACCAAGATAATTTAATGGGGTAAGAATAGTCTCTTCAACAAATGGTGCTGGTACAACTGGATTTACACACACAAAAAAAATGAAGTTGAACACCTACCTCACATCATATACTAATGAATCAGAGACCTAAATGTAGGAGCTAAAACAATGAAACTCTTTGAAGAAAATAGTGAAGTAAATCTCTTTTTTCTTCTTTTTAGGAGTAAATCTTTATAATCTTGGCTTTGGCAGTAGATTTGTAAATATGACGCCAAAAGCAGGAGCAATCAAAGAAAAACAGATATGCTGAACTTCAACGAAATTCAAGTTCTACGTACCAAAGAACGAAATCAAATGAAAAGATAACCAAAAGAATGGGAGGAAATATTTGCAAACCATGTATCTGACAAGAGATATGTATCTAGAATATATAAAGAATTCCCACAGCTCAATAACAAAGAGAAAATAACCCAGTTAAAGAATGGACAAAGGCTCTGAATAAGTATTTCTCCAAAGAAAATATGCAAAAGATGCTCAATATCATTAGTCATTAAAGAAAGGCAAATTCAAACTACAGTGAAATACCACTTTCACACCCACTATGATGGCTATAATTAAAAAATCAGATAATAACGAGTGTTGACAAGGATGTAGAGAAATCAGAATCCTCATACACTGCTTGATGACAATATAAAATAATGCAGCCACTGTGGAAAACACTCTGGACGTTCCTCAAAACGTTAAACATAGAGTTACTATGTGATCCATAAAAAAGAATTAAGTACTCACACATGCTACAAAATGGATAAACCTGTAACCATTCCACTAAGTGAAATAAGCTAAACATAAAGCTAAACTATATGATTCTACTAATTTGAAATGTTCAGAATAAGCAAATCTCCTGAGACAAAAATGTAATTAGTGGTTGCCTTGGACTTGAGGGAATGGGGAGACTAAGAATTGATGACTAAAGAATAAGAGAGTTTTTCTGGGGGTGGGGGTGATAAGATGTTCTAAATATTATTGTGATGATGGTTGCACATATTTGTGAGTACTCTAAAAACCAGTGAATTGTGTACTTTAAATAGGTGAATTGTATGGTATATAAATCACATTTAATAAAGCTGTTATAAAAACAAAACCAAACACAAAAATGAGCATTCCAGACAGGATGTCGCTCAGCAACAGCAAGATATCCTAAGGAAAGTATGCCTATGTATGTTCCTGAGGTCAGCAGCAGGGTTTGGACAGGAGAGAAGCTACAGTGTGTGGAGAGGAAGAAAAGGTCATCTCTCACAGTGCCAGCCAGGTGGAAAGAGACAGCCAGCCAGAGACCAGTGTGCCTACAGCCCTAAGTTCACTTTGAAAGCTATGGATTTGGAAGGTGGACTTGGGTAGAGCTGGTACTGACAGGAACTTCAAAGTCAGAGAGAGGGCTCAAACAATTGTGGACTTGGTAAAAGTTTTTGAGCCAAGAAAGAACATAAGGTGGTGTTTTGAAAGGTGAATTGGCTGTGTTAATAGGTAGCACACTGGAGTAGGGAGCATGCCCTTAGTCATGAAGTGACAAGGGCCTGCAGCAGCAGCAATGACATGCAATAACAGGTTTTGTCTGGTGCTACATCAGTGGTGAGGGACAAAGGAGAGCACAGAGTTAAAGAAAAAGGAGTTTTGATCTTAGCGGAAGAACTTGTGTGAGAATGACATAAAAAGGCAAATCCAGGAAAGAGAGAATATTTGAGAAAATAGAAAATTAGCTTGATTGTAGATATAAAATCCCAGATTATGTATATTTGAAGGGAAAGTGCCTTTAAAATTCATTGGCTCATTCACTCCTTTTTACAGCGTAACAACTAAAAGCTGTAATGACACTGAGTAAAGTCAATGTTTTGTAAAGTCAAGAGTAAACTCTACAGGACAGTCTAGTGCCCATTTCTTGCTCAAATCAGCTACACAGAAGGTCAAGGTAGGACCCCTGCTTGGGTGTGAGGCGACAGCAGGCTGAGATGGGATGCTTTTCCAGACAGGTAGGGCACGGCGCTGGCACTCAAGAGTGAATCTGCATGGGAAAAGATTTGGGTGTCCCAAAAGTGTGCTGGAATTGGCCTGCAAGAGCCAGTTTTCAAATTTTTAGGAATTATGCAAGCTGGTTGACTTCATGACCAGCTTCAAATTAGCTACAGACATGTTTCTTGAGACCTGATAATTTTTAAAATTCAAATACAATTGTTCTATAGGAAAGCAAAATTAAAAATTAAATATATACATATCATATCAGAGACTTAGCTTAAAAAGCCACAGAAATCAGGGGCCTTTCTTGGGAGAAAAGCCAGTTGTTAAACATTTACCAGCTCTCCTTCTCCACCCAGCTCCCAGTGGATTCTCTGAGATGCACCAGTCCTCCGAGACATGTGTCCGAAGGGAGGAGAGCACTGAGTGGTCCTGTGTGGGTATGGGTGATCAATGATGCACGATATGTGCACAAAACAGGCAGTCATCTTGGTAATGGTCATGCTATAAAGGGTCACGTGACCAGGGAGAACAGATGCTAGAAAGGAGGCCCTGGAAACAGAAGAAGCAGCCTGGCCAAGGACAAGGTAACTCCAACCCATCTTCCCTCAGCAAGTATTTGCTTATTAAGCACCCACTGTGTGAAAGCAATGTTCTAGAAACAGTGGGTGAAAGAAACAGCAGTGAAACAGCAATGAAAGAGACATGGTCCCTGCTTTAATAGAGCTTACATTCTAATGGGAGGTGAGACAATAAACAAGTAAACATTTTACAAATCTTATTTCATCCAA
>PVJI01006247.1:0-88386 GCA_004026765.1 Micronycteris hirsuta | reverse complement strand
AAAGAAGCTATATTAATCCAGACAGGTAGGTGGGGTGGAGGCGGGGAGTCTGGGCGGAGTGGTGTGGTGGTGTTGGCGAGCTGGCAAGGTGGCAGCAGCCAGCAGAACAGGTGGTCCCATGTACAATGGATAAAAATCAGAGGGACACCTTGTGAGCAAGCAATCCCAGCCCCATGCCAGACTGCGCAGCCCAGGATTCCAGCAAGCAAGAAGGGACAGGCAAGAAGCATACAAAGTAATGAAAAGCAAGGACCTAAGGCGAAGATGACTCTATCCAACAAGCTATCATTTAGAATGGAAGGGCAGATAAAGTGCTTCCAGGTAAGGTACAGCTAAACGAGTTCATCATCACCAAGCCTTCATTATGTGAAATGTGAAAGGGTCTTATGTAAGAAAAAGAGGAAGATCAAAACTATGAACAATAAAATGGCATCAAATAACTATCAACAACTGAATCGAAAAAAACAAGAACAAACTAAGCAAATAGCTAGAACAGGAATAGAATCATAGATATGGAGATCATTTGGAGGGTTATCAGTTGTGAGGGGGCAGGGGGGAAATCAGGGGAAAGTTGCAGGGATTTAAGAAGCACAAATTGGTAGGTATAAAATAGATAGGGAAACAGTATAGGCAAAGGGGAAGCCAAAGAACTTCTGTGCATGACCTATGGACATGATCAGCGGGAGTGGGGAAATCACTGGAGGGAAGGAGGATACCAGGCAGAGGGGGGCAGGGAGGAAAAATTGAGACAACTGTCAATAAAATATACTTAAAAAAGATTTGTAAATATGACTATTATTTAGCTACCTTTTTAGTGTAATAATTTCTTCTTAAAAACCATATTTTGAAACCATATTATAAAGGACAATACAGGCTAGATTCGAAAAAACTAGTCTTCCAACATCGATTTTATAGAAATACACCCATTTCATCAAAATTACATAGAATTTCAATATGATTCAAGTAGAAAAATTTCCTTACCCAAATTGCCATGGTAACTTGCAGCATTTGGATGAGCTTTAATTGCTTTGAGGAATAATGCTTCCGATTCCTAGAAAATGAAATATATAAAAGGTAATACACATGATTCAACCAATGTACAGTTTTATCACCTCTGGTTTTTAAACTTTTTATGTTTTTTTTTTTTTTTTTGTGTACCACTGCATCCTTCTTCCAGAAACACTTGGAAGGACAAGCAGGGCCACAACCTGTTGAGAAGAGGCTTGGAAAAGTGATCAGGGAAGTATGAGACAGGGGAGCAGTTGGTGGATGAGAAGCAGTGGAAGCGAACTTATCCATAGAGAGTGGATGTACTAATGAGCTCTGCCACCTCCCTCAATGAAATGACTGGAATTCTGCGACTTAAAGCAAGTAGCTTGGTTCCAGGTGCAGTGGAGGGCGAGTGAAGGTCAAGACACCGATGAAAGTATCATTTTCAGTCAGCATCAATGAACTCATTCCCAGGATACTCAAGGTAGGAGTTGGGGCCTATTTAATCTTCCCCAACAATCCACAACCCCCTCAGCAACCCAGAAGCAGCTGGAAAAAATGAGCAGAGAGAATGAGGAAGAGACAGCCAGCCCCCTTTCACTTAAGCCATCGCAGTATTGTATATGACCATGACCAAATGCCCTTGATGTACGCGATCTGATTCCTCTATAGACTTATATTTCTTTCATATAGTAATCACTTCCAGTGGGGTTACTAAGAAGCACAGCCAAGCATTTGCTACCTGATCATTACTAGCCACGCTGGCTGCCTGGCTCATCCCTTTCTACTAAAATGCTGAGAAACAAAGATGTCTAATGGTTCTCAACCACCCCTGCCAGGGACAGATATTCACACCATCTATATCCTGTTTGCAAAGAGCCAAGTATGTTTTAATGCTTTCATCAGTGTCAAATGCTTTAATCAGTGTCAAACGCTAAGCATATACAACCAAAGTTGGTGTTTTGGAGAGAGGTTTGCTCCTTCTATCTATGCCAAATGTTGTTTTTCCAGGTGGGCTTCCCACTCTAGAATCCTCCATTTTATGAAGTGTAAGAAGACCAATTTCCTTGCCCCATGGTGGACTGCGGCACTCCTGAGAAACAAGATGGGAATTTGGGCAAACAACCCTGAAACTACCACCTTTTCAACAGAACCAGCAGAAGAAAATGTGTACTTTAGAAATGTTGTCCAAGAGGGACCAAATAAAGACATCAAAATAATAACACGTAGGATGTCAGTTAACATCACTTTCAGAACTCAGCTCAGAGTCAGCACCTACATTTTAGGTTTCAGGAACTGAAACTCCTTCAGGAAAACCTAAGATTTTCCTGTTATCTTAGGTATGCTGAAAAAAAAAAATCAAATGGATTATACAGAACTGTAGTGGTTTCTAAGTAGCAATGCTGTTTCTGATGATTTTTAAATATTTCCATTTAAAACCTAAATTTGAGAAATAGGAAAGTAAGGGAATTTAAATCTGTTTTAAAATGCTCCTCTACATGCAAAAGCGCTAACTAGAGAAAACTGACAGAGATAATAATCAAGTCAGGAGTTCTTGGAGGATGCTAGGTACATTGCTTGATTCTTTCAACTAATTTCTCAAATGCCCATGAGTGTGGACATCATTTAGGATGATGTAGAGTCACAGTAAGGTCTGGGGGATGTAGTGGGATCCAGGGTGGTATACACAGGGAGGGGCTAAGGGCTTACACCTGTTAGGGGACTGCTGCTCTTGGCCAGGAAGGGCCTCAACCCTGGGGGATGAGGAGGAGGCTTGGTGAGAAGGAATGGGAGACACAGGATGAGTGAGGGAATGGGGGAGGAAAAATTGAGCCACAGTTTCTGAGCCTGGAGACAGAATATTGATAGCAAGTTGACAATAGAAGAGGTGTCGGAAGGAAGAATAGGTTTGGGGGACACAGTGAGTGTGGGTTAGACATGCTACCTCTCAGGTAGCAGTGGTGCAGCCTTAAGAGGATGCTTCAGCAGCCCCTGGGAGGCAAGGCAGTGCAGGAGGCCTCTTTAGAATACAAATGCCTGTGGGTATTCAAAGCCCATGAAATGCTCATTTATTAAATAGGCCGTTTAATGGCCCTGTTCCAGAAAGCAATGATCTGTTTATAAACTGATTTTCTGTAGAGGTGTGCAGATGCATACAGACCCAGGTAACACACTGATTTACTGATTTACACCAAGAGATAATAAACTCACATTTTAAATTGGGAATATTTTTTCATCAATGGAAAGGGAAATAATATTATTTTCTGAAGTGTATTAGACAAAATGTATTTGACAAAGGTTTAGGGCAACATGTGAGACAAAGAAAGGTCTTGCACAGGGAAAACTGAGGGTCTTTATGTCAAAATGGAGAGGATGAGGTAGTCAGACGTTGTTGCAGCCACACTGCCTGGCAGGGTACCAAGGACAGAGTTTCACAAGGGATATCCCGGAGCCTGCTCCAACCAGGGAAAGTGGTATAGGCAGTCCAACGTTAAGCTGAAACCACAAATCACATAGGAAGAGAGCAGTTCCCTCTTTAATTTGCCTTTCTTTCTTCTTGTTCACAACACACAAAAGTCTCTGGTGGTGATTTGGGAGTCACAGCCTCAATATCTGCTGATCTCCCCTTGAAGCTAAAAGAAGGTAAACCTCAGGTTCAGAGCTGCGGCAAGCAGATCTACCTGAGGTTTAGAAAAATTATTTTCAGTTACCTTACAGTTATAGTAATAATGTTGCCACTCTAATATATTTATCTGTGTTAAAAATTTAAAGAAAGATAATTAAATAAATAATAAGACAAGTAGTATGTAGATGTAGCCAAAGAAATTCATGAACATGTGGCATAAATATCTGGAGCTGGGGAAACAGTGCTATCAATGTAATCTGCTTTACAACTCCAGGGCCAGTGGGATAGGCAATACAGAAAGAGGAATTAGTCTAGGGACAATATTTTAAGCACTAAACACATTACTTTTGTATTTTTGCTCTACCACATTAGCCATAAATTGAAAATTAAATGGCCACAAGAAATATAAATTCTTAAAGGTTTTAATGAACCTTAGAATTTAATAATCACTGAACTAAAAACTTTATGTGTACTGGGGGGAGAGGGGAGGGGAGAGGATGCAAATAACTGTAATTGAACAACAATAAAGTAATTAAAAAAATTTATGTGTATATATTCAGCATTTAATAGTTATATATTATGTTCTTGTGCATTTTTTCTTATCACTATCTCTGTTGTACAGATGAATAAACTGAGGAGTGGTTAAGTGATTGCTGTTAGGTAAAAAGGGCTGCTTGCATAAAAAGGTGTCCCATAGTCACATGGCTATAATGGGAGCACTCACTCTGCACATCAAAGTCTCAATATAGATTCTGGAAGCCTGAATGTTTCAGAGCCAAATATGAGATGCATTCAGCCATTTACTAATGGGGCGTTTTAATAAATGCCCAACAGCCAGCTGGACAGCAATGGAGATGGAAAAATAGGACTCAAGACTCTGACCTCAAGAAGTCTCCAGGCTCACTAAAGAGATTCATCAAAAGTTAACGAGAATCTAAAAAAGCAAATGCTTAGGTAGAAAGGAAGTTGAAAGAACAGCGGTATCTGTCCTGACGAGACAATGACTGAGCTGGAGGGACTGCTCACTCCACCCTCACAAACCACCACCTCACGCGCCTCTCCATAGCATTCCCACCCAGGGCTCTGCAAGAACAGGCTGCAAGTAGCTGACCAACAGTAACAGGTATCACTTTTTTGTGAGGAAAAAAAAATTAATAGTGGTTTAAAATTCCAAATCTTGAATTTAAAAAATGTATTGAACGAGGGCTTGGTGATGCCATGGCTCATAGTGTAACACTGCATCCCTCCTTTTGGCATCACTGGAGTAAAATCTAGAAATGCAAACTGTATATCAAAGCTGTTAAAAAACCTGACATTCAAAAATGAGAAAATTGCATGAAATATATTACTATTGTTATAGAAAATGATATGTAATGAGCAGAACAGGAGAAGTAAATAACATGGACAAATGGAAATGAATCACTACCTTTAGGCCTAGTGTAATCAAAATTAGATGTGGCCTCTGATTTTGAAAGAAAATATTTCTCTCATGAATGGACTAAGGCACTGCTTCAAAAGTGTTTTTTAACATCTGTGTTAGATAATCAGGATGCTGGTGAAAAATGCACATCCCCTGACCTTAAACAACAGACTAAGTCTCTCTTGTGGAAAGGATGGTGGGCGTCTGCATTCTAACCCACTCCCTTGGTGATTCTGACATACAAAATTAAAGCTTAATGTCACCAGCATTAGGAAAACAAAGTCCTCTTTAACACACCTTTTGATTTGCAGTCTATTCCTGGACAGTCCTGAGAGCCCAGTTAAATAGAGCTCAAATTAAATATCTTGTGTTTTTCATTGGTCAGAAATTTCTAGGACCTTGAAGATGACCTGTAACTTAACTCTAGATGAGGAAAAACTTGGAAGCAGCAAAAACCAGTCCTCTATTCAATATAGGCATTCCTAGCTGAATCATACAACTTCGTGCCAGGGTGGGAGCTGAGGCATCTCCTAGGATACACTTTTTCTTTGGGTATCTCCTTCCCTCCCATATTTAAGCAAGGGTGGTAAATTCTGATGAGAAAGAATACGGAGTCTGACCCTGCAAATCCATCCTTTGGGCAACTACTTCCAGAAGCAAATTGGCCAAGCCACAGAGGTGTACTGCTACCACTGTTTTGGCCTAACTCTGAATTTAACTGGGCAGAAGTAACATTTATGGCTTCTGTCAGATGCTGGCATTAAGTGCAAGAAATCACGGCCAACAATTTACACACCTTGTATTTCTGGGACTTTCCCAGCACGTTTGCCAATGTGAACATCAGAGAGTGATCATTAGGCATTAATTCCAGTGCTTCTCTTCCCACTGCTTCAGCTTGGGCTAAATTACCTGTGAGTAAAAAGTTAAAAAATGAAAAACATGTACTAGTATTTTGGCCTTTCTCTCTAACACGGCTTATGTGTATTATACACAATGGTTATTAATAAACTACTTAAGAAAATCAATGTGAAACATGTAACACACACACACACACACACGATCCTATCAGTTGCAAAGCCAATGCAACCCAGTGCAATTCTGGCATAATATATAAATAGCTTTTGGTTAAATTTTATTAAACCTAATTTTAATTTTCTCCCAGACACCAATTACACCCAAATCGGAGAAAAGAAGTCTGCAAAATAAGAATATCACAGTAACATGCTAGTAACTGAATATTTATCATATTGAAGTACATGTTCTATATTTTCACTGGAAACAAGTATTTCTATCCACACTGATTAGATGGTTTACTAGCTTTACATTTTGCAAATTAAAAATATCATTTCTTTTGAGATGCTTGGATTTTTAAAACTAGAAGAGCAGAGTAACTCTTAATTGATCAAGTCTGTCAAGGGCTAAGAGACCAGATCATCAAGTTTATCATTAGCATTATATCTAAAATAAGAATCTCTGGGTGTAGGTTTGAGGGCATCTCCTTTGGGTATAGTCCATGAATTTCAGAGCATGGACCTAGTACCTTCCATTTCATAAGCCCATTAGTCACTCTTGCTCACTTCTGTTACTTCCAGCATCCTAAATAATAGGGACTGCTAGATAACAGGCTTCACAGAAATGAGATATGAGCACATATTTCCCTTCATTACTCCACACCACTTTTAAGCAAAGTGTCATTTTCCCATTCATATTCTAATATGGCAAAAGAATCTCCATTTTCTAGAAGAATAGATATTTTGTAATGCAAAATATTAAATCCCATAGTAATTAAAACAAAAAAACTAACACACAGTATGGAAAAACCCATAATAATCTATATTTCCTAATTATTCAATGGTACTGTACCATGAAACAATTTCCTCTGATGTACATAACTCCCCTTTCTGTACCTGTGTTATCGAGGAGTATGATCATGTTGTTCCAAGCCAAACTGTGCTCTGGTTTCAGCACGGTAGCATTTCTCCAGGCATTCAATGCATCCACATGGCGATTTAGATCTGCATACTGAAGTAAACCACAGACCAAAAATTTAATTTTCCAATTTTTTTCTTTGTCTCTCCAAGATGTAACTAAAACCAAACCCGAAATCAAATAAAACCTAAAATGCATTTCTTGAGTTTCTAATTATTCATATTAACTCATTTAATATTCAATCCCAATGAAGTAGATAACTATCTCCATTTTACAGATGAAGCAACTGAGGCACAGAGAAATTAAGTAACTTATCCAAAGTTATCTATCTAAAAATGGTAGAGCAGGCATTAGAACCAGGTGGTCTAGCTCCCAAGCATCTTCCCTAGCTCCCTTATAACATCTTCCCTATAACCCATAATTTAGTGATTCCAGTTGTCAAATAATATTTTAGACTACTGAAGAGAGAAAAACTAAAAAGCTCATCATTAGTCTTTTTTCTAGAGACACTTCACATAGTTCATCTTTGGCAAGTTGTTGTTATTAAGCTAAACGTGTCAAACTCATCTTGTGCCTCTCTTCCTGCCTACGTCTAAGCTTCACGCAAAACAGACATTGTAAAATGCCTGGGCATTTGGAGCTTGTTAGCCTCCTTTAGAAAGGAGAGAATTGTTTGTTGCTTTCTTATGACAGTCAGTGTTGTCTAGCATTGGTAACAGAATACAAAATAGCTGGTTCTCAATTTGTATAGTTAACAAAAGTGTGCCAAGGGAGAAAGTGATGGATTTTTGGGGCAGGTGACCCTCTTGCCCCATATAACTCAGTTCAAATGCACATCTCATCTAAATAAACTTGGTTCCTTTAACTCTGCAAAAAGTACAAATGATAACAATTTATCAGTGTTAAAGGCTATTTCCTTACTTACTGTCAAGTCTGTCTTTTCCTTAGACAATGGGAACAGTTTGATTTGCCCCATCACCCAAACAGCAAATGGGTGGCATATTACGCAAAAAATATTTAATAAACTATGGAAACATTTACAAATATCCATTTGCTAAAGAGATGTCAGAATTTCCCATGAGACTCAGAAACTCAAGTTACTGTACCTTACCCCTTAAATGGGGAAATATGAGAAGTTAAAAACCTTAAAATAATTTAGGCTGCTAACTATACCAATATTTATGTCTTTCTATATTTGATGCTCTTACTGATTTTTCGGTCAATTCTCTCCAGCAAGTGACATGCATTTGAGTAGACAAAATCTGTGGTGACGTTCTTTCTAACAACCCAGGAAAACTAACCTAAAACTTCATTTATGCAACAATAAAATTCTTCACATATTTTGCTATTTATTACTATTATCATTATTACTATTTATTGAAAACTAACAAAGACTGAAATTTATTTTTATTTTGTGTTGACTTTCACCCTTCTCTACAAAGTGAACAAGCACTTTAAGGAAAATAGAGAAAAATGGTAATTTAGCAAGAACTACCCAACCAGAATGTGGATACAGAGCATGTTATTTACCTATTAGTTCTATACCCGTCCTTCTATACTCCGCAAACTATATTCTCCAGGGTCCTTTGTCCCTTGGCTCCTTGCTAAGTTTCCGCCAATCAGGCTGTGGGAAGAGGGGTGTAGCCCTTTCCCCCTACTTTCACTCTATCCTTTCTATTTTTTGGCAGTGTCTTTGAAGTGGCTATGTCCCTTTCTCCACAGTCCGGAAGCAGGAAGCAGTGGTTATTCCTTCATGACCTCAGCTCCAGAGGTATGGTACTCCTGAGATGGCGGCCCCTTCTGAGCTCTCGCCTTCTGGAGGCACCACTTCCGTTTGTTTCCCCAACCCTATGGTTTCCTTTTACCCTCTGAGTTAATATCACCTTTCTAGTTCTGTTCCTCTGGCCTTCCAATAACTGTCTAACCAATTCCCTATATTAAATCTTCTCCATTTAAATACTTAATATGGTTTCTGTTTTCCTGAATGAATCCTGATTGATATAAATAGTCCTTGCATAATGAATGGTCTCTAGTAATATCTCTAGTCACTATTATTACAGTTCTCTAATATCAGTAATATGTCTCAAATAATCCAGCTCTTGCCGATTCCTATCTCACAAGAGAATGGCATTATAACCATTTCTTATCTGGGTCCAGAAATCAAAATATATTTCTGTCTCCTGTTAGTAAACAGTGACTAAGGAGGATTTTTAAAAAAGAAAATTTCACGTTATTAAGTTCCTTTTATTGGCCAATATATAAATATGTTGGTTGAGCTACTAAAGATTAAGCTCTTAAAGCTTTTAAGCTGTCATGTAGGAAAAAGCTGGATAATTGAACAACAACGGAGAGCAAAATCTTTAAATAAGAATGGTTGCCAGAAGGAAACATAGGAAGATCATTTCACAGTAGCAGAATTAGTAAATAATATGAACAGAGCAGTACAAGGTATTATTCTACTTAGTAGTATACATGATCTTCAACATGAAAGTCGGAATGAATACCAAGGACTGGAGCACATGATAAAACACTATGTTTTATATTCCATCTTCCTTTCTTGGGATGTAACTCTTACAGAAGCCATGTTTAGTATAAAGGTCTCTATTTTCCAAATCCCAAGGAATTACAGTGACAGGCAGCTACTAGGGGGAGGGAATAAGACTATTAAATATTAGGGTTTTTAAACCATAACCTAGAAGGCTATAGGCAGACATTAACTTTGCAAGCAATGATCTAAAAGAAAAGCTAAATCCTGACCACTGTGGTTCAATTGGTTGGTCATCATCCTGCAACGTGAAAGGTTGCAGATTCAATCCCCACTTGGGACACATTTGAGAGACAACTGATCAATGTTTCTCTCTCACATCAATGTTTCTCTCCCTCTCCTTCTGACTTCCCTTCCCCTTGCTCTAAAAATAAATACAAAAAGTCTTTAAAAGTAGAGTTACCTCCAAAAAAAAAAAAAAGAAAGAAAAAAGATTCATATCGGTATCAACTATGGTATATCATGCAAGTACTAGTTTACAAGACAGTAAATAGGGCCAATGATCCCTGTCGTAACCACCAATACAAGGATTCAGGTAACATCCTATTTGCTCTATTCCAGTCCCCCAGTTAGTCCCTATTTTCACTTTATCAACTTTGCAAGGGTCTGTCCTGCTTTGTATGTGACTGAATTTTATGGTTTCCACTTACATCATTATGGTAAAGTTTTACTGTTTTTCCAGCCCCTCTCCCAGAAAGAACAATGTAGGATTTCAAACTATGCCACCCCAAATATATCACTTTGGCATAAGGATTACCGCACGGAAAGCTCCTGAGATTCAACTAATGTGTAAAGAAGCTTTCCTGGTCTAACTAAGGGCAGAAACTGAGAAATAAGGCCTGCCATAAATTTCCTCTCCTGGTGAAGATTTATGAGCATGAAGACGACAGAGCTGCATAAACAAACCTCACTTTATTAGGTTTCCCATATATTTATGCCACCCTTGGAAGCCTAAAACTTCTTTGTTTTTGTCACTACTCTACGAATTTATTGTTTTTAACCCAAAGTCCAAGTTCAAATCTCCATTTGAGTTTCTCATCACTGAGTTTCTCCCGCATGTAGGCATGCTGCAGGTGTTATAATCTGGTTTTGCTTTGTTAATCTATCTGTGGTCAGTTTAACTTTCAGAGCCTCAGTTAGAGAACCAAGGATGATAGAGGAAAGTTTCCTTTCTTGACCTACATCAGTTTATCAGTAGAATAGTTTTAGCTCTCCTCAGGTCTTCATATTTCATAAAGAAAGCTGTTATAAAGCACAGAATTTTAAAACATAAACTGTGAAAGAAATGCATACAAGGTCAAATAGCTCTAGAGAAAACGACATGGGACAACAGAAATATTTTGCTATCCATGTCCCCTGTTCAAACATCTTGGCTGTCCCATGGGTTCCCTCACATGCTGCCATCTTCCTTCCTTTTCCGGGGAGAAATAATTCCTGTTTTCCACAGTAGACTAAGTATAGAGAGATGGTGCTTTCCTATGATATAGCATAACCAAAACATGTTTTCTATTTTTTAATAATAAAAACACAGAAGCCACTTCACTTTAAAATTAGTAACAGAAGGAACATGCACGCATTAAAATTGCAGAGCGGGAGAGGACACCTGGTATCTCCCATTCATGAAATCCTACCTCCCAAACTCACAAAATCATGGCTACCTAGTCCAAAAACAAAGTAGTGAGGACCAAACATTCCCATCATGGTAAAACGAAAAGTCCAGTTTTTCTGGACATTTAAGGCAGTAAATGTTTTCTAGGTTGCTCTCTCTAAATAGTCTCTTCTGCTCTCACCTGATCAGTCTGTGTGCTCAAAGTTCAGACAGATCTGCTTCCCCAGTGCAGGACCAACAACTGGGTATTACAATCACTCAGAAAATTTTGTTGGTAGGTTTATAAATATGAATCCCTTATGGAGCTTTTGATTCCCTAAATCTGAGAAAGAGTCAGATAACTTGGATGTACAACTGCCTTTGAAAACCAGTGGTTTTGATAGCACAAGGATTCTACAAAACCATGAACAAGGCTCCAGGCCTTTAAAATGAGGATAAATAGGCATCTATTGGAAACAGCTTCAATCCTATTTTTTGGGGTTAGGCTGTATAAAATCTAGAAAATTATACATAAACTTCCTTTAAAAATCACATTATTATACATTTTTCTGGTTTGATTTAAAATGAACAAAAAGTTTTTCCATTAATTTCATTGAATTTAACAACTAAATAAATTAGGAACATATCTAGTTTCTTAAAATAAAATTAAAGGGTTGATTGGAGAATATAACCATCTTATTTAAATAATTTTGCAGGACTCCTGGCCAAGATGGAGGCATAGGAGGCAGCACACTGTGCCTCCTCCACAACCAAAAGAAGGACAACAACAGATTTAAAAACAAAAAACATCCAGAACTGACAGAAAATCAAACTTTATGGAAGTCTGACAATCAAGGAGTTAAAGAAACATTCATCCAGACAGGTAAGAGGGGCAGAGACGGGCACCTGGGGTGAAGAGGACTCAAGACAAGGCAGTGGCTAGAGGACTGGGCCGGGTGAGGTGGCGGCTGGTAGAGGAGTCAGTCCCACATTTGTGTGCGGATAAACAGGAAAGAAGAACTAGGGAGCGAGAGAGACCTTGCAACCCAGGGTTCCAGCTCCAAAGCCTCAAAACATCTGACAAAAAATCTGTGGGGGTTGTGGTGGCGGGAGAAACTCCCAGTCTCACAGGAGAGTTTGTTGGAGAGACCCACAGGGTCCTAGAATGTACACAAGTCCACCCACCCAGGAATCAGCACCAGAAGGGCCCGATTGCTTGTGAATAGTGGAGAAAGTGACTGAAAGTCAGCAGAGAGCTGAACAAGCGGCATTGTTCCCTCTGGGACACCTCCGCCACAGGCAGCACCACAACACAGTGACGTGGGTTGCCCCATCCTGGTAAATACCTAAAGCTCCACCCCTTACTACATAACAGGCGCACAGAGACAAAAAATGGCCCAAATAAAAGAACAAATCAAAGCTCCAAGAAAACTACAACTAAATGACGAAGAGACAGCCTCAAGGTGAATGCGTCAGTGGTGGGCACTTATGTGCACGTGTGCCTTGGACTGTGTGTTGGCATCCTTGTGCATGAGACAGATGCACCCAGGGGGTGTGTGTGTGTGTATGTGTGTGTGAGGGCAAGTGTGTGTGGCATGTGTAGGCTTAGGCCCCTGGCCCTGACCCCAGCCTTTCATCCCTGAGGGAGGGGTGCTGGCCTGAGGTCCACTTGCTGCCCTGGTGCCCCCGCCCTTCCCAACAACATTTCTGGGTATTGGAATGTAGTTTTTGGAATGTATTTTTTGTGGTTTTGATAGTCCCTGCCTCCTGTAGGTAGTTCACAGAGAGACATCTGGGGTGGGGTGGGGTTGGTTTGGTTCATGCATCTGAACCTATCAGATGCACAGTTCAAAACACTGCTAATCAGGATGCTCACAGAAATGGTTGAGTATGGTCCCAAAATAGAGGAAAAAGTGAAGGCTATGAAAAATGAACTAAAGAAAAATGTACAGGGAACTAACAGTGATGGATGGAAACTGGGACTCAAATCAACGGTTTGGACCAGAAGGAAGAAATAAACCTTCAACCACAACAGAATGAAGAAACAAGAATTCAAAAAATGAGGAGAGACCTATGAACCTCCAGGATAACTTTAAACATGACAACATCTGAATCATAGGGGTACCAGAAGGTGAAGAGGAAGAGTAAGAAATGGAAAACCTATTTGAAAAAATAATGAAGAAGAACTTCCCCAATCTGGCAAAGGAAATAAGACTTCCAGGAAGTCCAGGAAGCCCAAAGAGTCCCAAAGAAGCTGGACCAAGGAAGCACACACCATATTAGATCATCAAATATGAACATACCATATTTACAATACCCAAGATTAAAAATAAGGAGAGAATCTTAGAAGCAGCAAGAGAAAAGGAGACAGTTACTTACAAAGGAGTTCCCATAAGACTGTCAGCAGATTTCTCAAAAGAGACCTTTCAGGCAAGAAGGGGCTGGAGAGAAGTATACCAAGTCATGAAAGGCAAGTACCTACATCCAAGAATACTCTATCCAGCAAAGCTGTCATTTAGAATGGAAGGACAGATAAAGTGCTTCCCAGATAAGGTCAAGTTAAAAGAGCTGATCAACACCAAGCCCTTATTATAAGAAATGTTAAAGGGACTTATCTAAGAAAAAGAACATCAAAAATATAAACAGTAAAATGACAACAAACTCACAGCTATCAATAACTGAACCTAAAAAAAAGAAAACAAAACAAAAATGAAAACAAACTAAGCAAACAACTACAAGAGGAACAAGATCATAGAAATGAAGATCATATGGAGGGTCATCAGTGGGGAAGAAAAGGGGGAGAGTGGGGGAAAAAGTACAGCGAATAAGTAGCATAAATGGTAGTAGAAAATAGACAGGGGGAGGTTAAGAATAATACAGGAAATGTAGAAACCAAAGAACTTATATATATGACCCATGGACATGAACTAAGTCAGTGGGAGGGGCAGGGAATGCTGGTGGGGGCGTGCAGCGCAGAGGGGAATGAAGAGGGAAAATGGGAAAACTGTAATAGCATAATCAATAAAATATATTAAAACAAAGTTAAAAAAATTAAAAATTTTGCTATTTGTGGGTAAGTCTTTTTTTCCCAGTTTTATTAAGATATAATTGGCATATAACATATGTAAGTTTAAGATATATAATGCAATGATTTGATACATAAATATGAGGTCTGTCCAAGAAAAGTCCGTGCATTGTTATATGAGAATGGTTTGCATGACAATGATGTAACTTGGCAGCCAAGGAGAGTGACTGGACTGCACATGTGTGAACAATGATGACTTCACTAGTCAATGGGGGCAGTAGATGCCACTGAGTGAGCATGTGTACTGTGTGGCTGTCGCATTCAAAACGACTGAGCAAGTAGAGCAACGAATCTGCATCAGATTTTGCATGAAGCTTGAACATTCCTCTGTGAAAACTAGTAGGATAATTCAAAAGGCTGCAGCTAGGCAACTGGCGATTGGAACTTTCATGATGAAACATGCCCACTCATGCATCACATCTTGTGCAGAGTTTTTTGACAAAACATCAAATCACCCAGGTGACTCAGCACCCTGAAACCCCAGATTTGGCACCCTGAGATTTCTGGCTTTTTCCAAAACTAAAGTCACCTTTGAAAGGAAAGAGATCTCAGGCTGTCGATGAGATTCAGAAAAATATGATGGGGCAGCTGATGGCAACTGGGAGAACTGTGTGAGGTCCCAAAGTGCTTACTCTGAAGGGGACTGAGAAGTCATTGTCTTATGTACAATGTTTCTTGTATCTTGTATCTTCTTCAATAAATGTCCCTAATTTTCATATATGGCTGGATACCTTCTGGACAGGTCTCGTATATTGCTTATCACAATAAAGGTAGTTACTACCTTACATAGCTGCCATTTTCTGGTATGTGGTTATTTTCTTTATGAAGAAAATGAAGTGTTATAATGATTAAGCTGTGCATCTTCAGAGAGGCTTTTCAGAAACAGTGACAGAATCTATTTCACCATCATTTATCAATATATGTTTTCAATATAGATTGAAATCAATATAGATTTTAAGGTTATTGGACTTATAGAACTACTGCTAGAATATTTATCTGCACAAAGAAAGAAACTACTAAAAAAAGAAAATCAGAGCAATCAAATCTTTATATTCTGTTAATAACTAAAAAAAAGAAAGTTACTATGAAATTATTTTATACTTCCATCAAATAACCTCAAAACCATTTCAGATAAATCTTATGCCCTCCTGAGCTTTCTTTAGTGGGGAAAACAGTTATCCATAGGAATACCTTGGGGTGTAGGGAGCTGTCCCTAGAGGAAGGAGAAGACAGAAGCTCAGAAATCACATTACGGAAATCCAAGATGGAAGCAGAGTAGGTGGAACCTATACTCCCTCCTCCCAGGACAAAAGTGGAACGGCAACTAAAATATAATCAACCTGAATAACCAACTGAAGACTGGTTGGAAAGAAGTCTTATAACCAAGGATTTACAAAAGAAGTCACATTGAGGTCAGTAGGGAGGACAGAGATGAGAAAAGGGCTGGCTCCACTCCCAAAGGTGGTAGCTGAGATTCTCAAGGGACATCTCAGATGTGAGGGTTTAACCTGAGAAGCATGGGGTCTCAAACCCAATCCAAGATCCCCAGCTCAGAGGAGTAGAGCCAGGAAGAAGTGCCCAGATAACATCTGGCTGTGAAAATCAGAAGGCATTCTCTCTGCCAGGGAGAAATGGAAGTTTGCTGGAGACACAGGCAACTTCTCAAAGGGCCCATACACAAAATCTCATTCTCGGCCACTCACCCTGGGCTCTGGCGGAGGAAGGGTGAAGCAGATTAGAGTCATGAGAGGAAAGACTGGGTTTGTGGCTCTGGGGAGAGACCCAAAGGGGCAGCCACCAGGATCCCTGTGCTAAGTCACTCTCCCAAACTGAAGACAGCATCTTTCTTGGATGGAACATGCCCCACCATATGGCATCAGCGAGGAGGTGAGCAATGGCTCCACCCTATGGACTCCTTATAGCCCTACCCTGCAGAGATTGGGCATTGCTGAGGAGTCAGTTGTCTAGATTGGGGTGTAGAGGTCTGGGCATACTCAGGGGGTGTCAGTAACTGAGTTGTGTGGCTTTGGGGTGGGGACCATTCCCCTCACTTTCCCATGAATCTGACTGGTGCCTCTGCCTCATGGGAGATCTGCTAGCCTCATTGTCCAGGCTCCAAGGGTCCAACCCCCTGACTTCTAGTGGCTCCACCCTGCCAAGGTCTAGGGAAAATCTGAGACAGACTGAGTTATGTGGCTCTAGGGCAGGGCCATTTTCACTTGCATGCCTGAGCAGTGCAGAGCTCTCCCTTCTCCTAGACAAATCTGTTTGGGCCTGATAAACTCTCGTGGCTTCATCTCAGTGACTCCCTGAGATTCTACCCCACAACAAAGGTGTGCAGATACCCAGCAGGTGGCAGCTAGACTTGGTATACCTTGGGACATTTTCTGAGTAGCCTAAGACCCTGCATCAGCTCTGAGTTTGAACCTGTACCAATCTGGTGAAGACCAATTGCCCCCACCTAGTGACTCACTGAGAACCTACCTCAGGTAACTTGGGTACCACCAGAGGCTCTTTCAGTAACTTAGACTAACAGGCAGGTGACAGGCAGAGGCAGGAGGAGGTAGATCTCGGGGTGCCTTGGCGCTTTTTTTGACCTGTCCCTGGGCCCAGTGCTAGGAAAAGCTAGCCAGGCCCAGCAAAGACAGCCACAAACTGTAGATCACTTTGTAGCTCCAAACAGGCTGCCCAGTCACAGGCAGTATCTGATATTGGACTGCACCAGAGGCCCCAAAACCAACACACACAACAGCCAGCATCAGACAACATCAGAGCAGGACCCAATTAGCTTCACGAGTGATGTATCCCAAAGCAGATCTTGGCAGGCATCAGACTCTGCTGGGGTGAATTCCACTTCATATGGTCAGCACCTACACAGCAACTTGTACACCAAGGTACAGGTCAAACCTCACAATAAGCCAGCTGGAGAGTCAACCTCATGCACAAACAGGCCAATAGAAATGAAGACTCAGTTACAACATGAGGGCCCACATAACCCAAACAAGGGACATTCCTAGAGCACCCAGCTCAGGTGATCAAGGAGACTGCACCACTGGTCCCAAAGGACACCTACCACATAAGGCCACCCAACCAAGACAAGGAATCATAGCACAACTACCTAATACATAGAAACAGAAAGAGGCGACAAAAATGGGGAGACAAAGAAATATGCTCCAAATGAAAGAAAAGAAGAAATCTCTAGAGAAAGGACTAAATGAAAGGGAGGCAAGAAATTTACCAGATAGAGAATTTATTTTTTTAATGGTTTATTTATTTATTTTTAGAGAGAGGGGAAGGGAGGGAGAAAGAGAGGGAGAGAAACAACAATGTGTGGTTGCTTCTCACGTGGCCCCCATGGGGGCAGGGCTCAGCCTGCAACCCAGGCATGTGCCCTAGCTGGGAACTGAACTGTGACCCTTTGGTTTGCAGCCCATACTCAACCCACCAAGCTACACCAGCCAGGGATTTTTTTTTTAAGATTTATTTATTTATTTTTGGAGAGAGGGGAAGGGAGGGAAAAAGAGAGGGAGAGAAACCAGATAGAGAATTTTAAAAAATGGTTATAAGAATGCTCAAGGAACTAAGGACTTCAACGAAGAAATAACAACCATAAAAGAACATAGAAACTATAAAAAGAATCAGTCAAAAATAAAGAATACAACGTGTGAAATAAAGAACACACTAGAAGGGATAGGTTGGACAAAGCAATGATTTGCAAGACGAGGTAGCAGAAAACACCCAATCAGAGCAGCAAAAAGAAAAAAAAAAGAGTTAAAGTAAAATGAGGATAGTTTAAGGGACCTTTGGGACAACATGAAGCATAACAACATCTGCATCACAGGGGTACCAGAAAAAGAAGAGAGCAAGGGATCAAGGACCTATTAGAAGAAATAATGACTAAAAACTATCCTAACCTTATAAAGGAAAAAGGTACACAAGTCCAGGAAGCACAGAGTCCCAAAAAGATGAACCCAAAAAGGCCCAAACTAAGACACATCATAAGTAAAATGAAAAAGCTTAAAGACAAAGAGAATCTTAAATGTAGCAAGAGAAAGACAGTTAATTACCTACAAGGGAGTTCCCATAAGACTGTCAGCTAATTTCTCAAAAGAAACATTTCAGGTCAGAAGCTATTAGCAAGAAATATTCAAAGTGATGAAAAGCAAGGACCTACAACCAAGACTAATTTACACAAGAAGACTATCATTTAAAATTAAAGGAGAAATAATAGAATCTCTCAGAGAGGAGAAAGCGAAAAAGTTTCATTACCACCAAAC
Organism: Micronycteris hirsuta; assembly: GCA_004026765.1. NCBI lineage: Eukaryota > Metazoa > Chordata > Mammalia > Chiroptera > Phyllostomidae > Micronycteris > Micronycteris hirsuta. Next base: position 69,926 of record PVJI01006247.1, on the reverse strand, counting down.
CAGTATTACAGGAATGTTAAAGGGTCTTATTTTAAAAAGAAGAAGAAGAAGAAGGAGAGAGAGGAAGAGGAGGAGAAGAAAATACAGAGGAACATAATTAAAAGAATAAAATGTCAATAAATATATACCTGTCAATAATCACTTTCTTTTCAGAGAGAAAAGAAGGAAGGAAGAAAGAGAGGAAGAGAAAACCAATGAGCAAGAGAAACATTGATTGGTTGCCTCTTGCACATCCCCAACTGGGGACCTGACCTGAAACCCAGGCATGTACCCTAACTGGGAATCGAACTGGTGACCTTTCAGTTTGCAGGCTGATGCTCGATCCACTAAGCCACACTAGCCACGACTCAATAATCACTTTAAATGTAAATGGCTTACAAGCTCCAATCAAAAGACATATGGTAGCTGAATGGATAAGAAAACAAGACCCATATATATGCTGTCTACAAGAGATTCACCTCAGAATGAAAGATACAAAATAAAGTAAGGGTGTCATAAAAGATTTCATGCAAATGGAAATTAAAAAAATGCTGGGGTAGCAATACTAATATCTGACAAAACAGACTTTAAAAACAAAGACGATATTTAAGAGACAAAGAAGGACACTATATAATGACAAACAGAACAATCCTACTAGAGGAGATTAAGTTTTGTAAACATTTATGCATCCAACATAGGAGCACCTAAATATGGAAAGCAAATCCCAATGAACATAAAGGGAGATATCAACAGTAATATAGTCATAGTAGGGGTTTTTAACACCCCATTGACGTCAATGAATAGGTCTTTCTTCCACAAGAAAACAGTGGCCTTAAATGATATACTAGATCAGATGGATTTAATTGGTATCAGAACATTTCACCCCAAAGCAGCAGAATACCAGAATATACATTCTTTTCAAGTGCACATGGAACTTCTTCTAGGATAAACCACATGTTAGGCCACAAAACAAGTCTCAGTAAATTTAAGAAGACTGAAAACATATCAAGCATCTTCTCTGACCACAATGCTATGAAACTAGAAATCAATCACATGAAAAAAACTGAAAAACACACAAAGTTATGGGGGATAGATAACATGTTACTAAACAATGAGTAGGTTAACAATGAGATCAAGGAAGAAATCAAAAGATGCCTTGAAAGAAATGAAAATGAGAATACAAAATCTAATGGAAAAGCAGTGCTAAGAGGGAAATTCATAGCATTACAGGCTTACCAAAGGAAACAAAAAAATCTCAAATAATCAATCTAACTTTATTGTTAAAGAAACTAGAAAAAGCAAAATAAAACTCAAAGCAAGTACAAGAAATGAAATAATAAAGATCAGAGTAGAAATAAACAAAATAGAATCTAAAAAGATAATACAAGAGAGCAATGAAACCAAGAGGTAATTTTTTTGAAATGATAAACAAGATTGACAAAGCTTTACTGAGACTCATGAAGAGAAAAAGAGAGAGGACACAAATAGATAAAATCAGAAATGAAAGAGAAGTAACAACTGACACCAGAAAAATACTAAGGACTAAGAAAATATCATGAACAACTATATGACAACAAATTGAACAATGTGGACGACATGGATAAATTCCTAGAAATATACAATCTTCCAAAACTGAATCAGGAAGATTCAGAAAATCTGAATAGACAGGTTGCAAGTAATAAAATTGAAGCAGTAATCAAAGAAAGTCCCAACAAACGAAAGTTCTGGACAGGATGGTTTCACAGGAAAATTTTACCAAACATTCAAAGAACTAACTGCTATCCTTTCCCAGCTATTGAAAAATATTCAAGCAGAGGGAACACTCCCAAGCTCATTTTACAAGACCAGCATGTCATTCTAAAGCCACATAAAGATACTACAAACAAACAAACAAAAAAATATAGGCCAATATCCTTAATGAACATAGATGCTAAAATTTTCAAGAAAATATTAGCAAACTGGATCTGGCTATACATTAAAAAGATAATACACCATGATCAAGTGGGATTAATTCCAGGGATGCAAGGTTGGTATAACATCCAGAAATCAGTAAATATGATTCACCACAGAAAAAAAATGAAAGATTAAAATCACATGATCATATTAATAGATGCAGAACAAGCATTTGATAAGGTATAGCACCCATTTATGATAAAAACACTCAGCAAAGTGGGAATAGAGAGAGCATTCCTCAACATAATAAAGGCCATATATGAGAGACCTACAGCCAACATCATACTCAATGGACAAAAACTTAGAGCTTTCCCACTAAGATCAGGAACAAGACAAGGATGCCAACTTTCACCACTCCTATTCAACATAGTACTGGAAGTCCTAGGCACAATCATCTGATTAGAAGAAGAAATAAAAGGCATCCAAATTGGAAAGGAGGAAGTAAAACTGTCATTACATGCAGTTACATGATATTGTATGTAGAGAACCCTAAAGACTTCACCAAAAAAGTGCTAGAACTGATAAATGAATTCAGTAAAGTAGCAGCATACAAAATAAACATCCAGAAATACGTGGCATTTTTACTCAACAATAATGAACTAGAGGAAAGGGAAACTTGAAAGCAATGTACTTACAATTGCACCAAAAGAGAGTAATAGAAACACCTAGAAATAAATTTAATAGAGGATATACAAGACCTGTACTCAGATAATTACTAAGACACTAAGAGAGAATTAGAATTAACATCATTAAAATGTCCATACTACCCAAAGAAATCTATAGATTCAACACAATTCCTATCAAGATCCCAATGATGTATTTCACAAAACTAGAACAAATATTTCAAAAATTTACATGGAACCACAAAAGACCCCAAATAGCCACAGCAACCTTGAGCAAAAAGAACAAAGTTGGAGGAATCAAGCTACCTGATATCAAACTATGCTACAAGGCCACAGTAATCAAAACAGCATGATACTAGCATAAAAACAGTTATATAGAACAATTAAACAGAATAAAGAGCCCAGAAATAAACCCATGCCTTTATGGCCAATTAATATTTGACAAAGGAGGCAAAAACGTACAAAGGGGTAAAGACAACCTCACATTATTTCACATATATGTGGAATCTAATGAACAAAATAAAATTAACAAAATAGAAACAGATTCATAGATACAGAAAATGAAGTGACAGCTGTCATATTGGAGGGGGGTTAGGGTGCTGAGTGAAAAAGGTGAGAGATTTAAGCAAAGAAAGTAAAACTTCATAGACACAGACAACAATACGGTGATTATCAGAGAGAAAGGAGTGGAGGGACGACTTGATTTAGGGTAGAGAACATACAATACAATATACAGATGATGTATTATAGAATTGTACACCAGAAACCTATATAATTTTATTAATCAATGTTGTCCTAATACAGTCAATGAAAATTTTTTAAAAATCACATTATGGGTATTTTTTTTAATTGTCAGTATTATTTGTGCTTTAAAAACAGAGAAACCGATGTTTATCAGAAAGTTAACCTGTTGGAGTGCTGTTTTTAGGGCACAATGGACTTTAAAAATTCTAATTTATTCCTTGGTTTGACCTATTGCCTTTGTGCTCTCTTAAGTTTGGCTAATTCGTGTTAGGTGGCTCTCTAATTAGAGCTTAAAAAGTTAAATATAAGGAAATCAAATAGCTACCTTCAAATGAGATAAACCTAAGTGAAAGAACTTTGTAAGATGGAAAATGCTAGTAATGGTGTTACTACCTGCATTTTGTTATAAATAAAAAAAACCCCAAGCTTTTATTCCATAGCCATAGGCTACGTTATACTTACTAAACGCCCAAGGTTGTAGTAACAATCTGGATATTTCCGTCTGTGTTTGATTGCTGTCCGGTAACTTTGCTCAGCGGCTTCAAACCGTTTCAGGCTATTCTGCACTATGCCTAAATTCATCCATGCAGCAGCAAAGTCTGGCCTGGATGAGCATTTTAAAAAAGTAAACAAGGAAAAGAAAGGCTTAGACCCCAAAAGGCAGGAGCTTATTTTTTGCCCCTAACATAATTATAAAAAACAATGCTTACTGTATTTGTACAGCCAAAGACAGCAGCTCCTCTGCTTCCTGTAGCTCGTTCCTTTCTTTTAAAATATTTCCAAGATTATTCATGGCATGAACATACTTGGGATTTAATCTAGAAGTAGAGAGAAATACGAAGCCACCTGTTGATGCCCAGTATTTTTCACTAAATTCTCAGGAATTGGCAAAGATATCTTATAGTTGGGATCTTTAAAGGGACAGGTTTTTAACCCTAGAAAGTTAAAATAAGCCATGTATGTAAGTGAGACAAGATGCCTGCAGTACCTCACAGCTTCCCGGTAATATCTGATGGCAGCTGTTTGATTGCCTTTATCAGCCAGGTTTTTGCCAACATTGTAGTGAACCTGAAAAAGAGATTAAAAAACTTGGTCATTAGCTGATGGATTTCTTTCTTTAGAGCTGGGATACCTATCATATCTTCTAACTGAAAGCAAAAGATAATGGTATTTAAAAGAAAAAACAACCCACCCACCAGAACTTTAGCTAAAATCCTACAGATGCTCAGTCAGGGGCTTGCTTGTGCTTTAATCCCTCTAAGAAAAGAGTTGAAGAAAGGGAGGTAATAAGTGGGGAATACCACTAAAGTATAAGAGAAAGATATTTAACCAAAGAGCTCACCAGAGAAAACTGGAAACTTAGGAAGCTGGGCTGTTTTATGGCTAAAGAAACCCTTGACTCCTCCTCTTCTCACATACCCATCCCCCATTAAGAGGACCACCATTCTACTTTCTATGAATTTGACTGCTCTATGTATCTCATATAAGTGATATTGCATAGTATCTGTGTTTTTATGACTGACTTATTGTACTTAGCATAATGTCCTCAAGGTTCATCCATGTACTTGTCAGAATTTCCTTCCTTTTTTAAGGCTGAAAAATATTCCACTATATATGCACACCACATTTTCTTTATTCATTCATCTATTGGACACTTAGGTTGCTTTCATCTTGTGACTAATGCTGCTATGAGATCCTGCTTTCAATTTTTTGACTCACAGATGGAAACCTACTGGAAATTCTCAGGATATTTTAACGTGAGGGCACTAGAGTGGCCAACTTATTATATATATGTAGTATGGAAAAAGTAGGTTTCTGGTTGTAAATATGCAAAACAGTTAATTCTTTTATAATTATTTGTTATTTATTGTATTATTTTCCATATGAAGAACTGTAAATCAAATGAGATAAACCCAAGTGTAAGAACTTTGTAAGATGGAAAAAGCTAGTAATGGTGTTACTACCTGCATTTTATTATAGATAAAAAATTTTATTTATAAAATTTTGCCCTACACTGTGTATTTCTGAAGAACTAAAATGGTTAATTTTATGCTATGAGAATTTTACCTCAATTTTTTTAAAAGAGAATTTTTAATGATTTAACAGTAAAGTGGACTGGAAGAAACAGGACTCACAGATGGAAACCTAATGGAAATTCTCAGAATATCTTAATGTCAAGGCACCAGGGTAGCCAACTTATGGTATTTTCCCAAGAGTACATGGGCTCCAAATAAGTTACAAGGAAAGAAGCTGGGACCTAAGCTAAGGCCAGGGAAGCAGACTCATGAAAACTATTATCAAAAGTATTTATTGATCATCATAAGATCCTTTTGGAGGCTACAATGTAAGGGTCAATTGCAATCTCAGAAGAGATGATACTATAGAAATTCATTTCAATTAGGTGAATTAAATGATTAATAACAATAACAGAAACACCAGCAGTAGGCAGGTACTGAGAGAGGGCATGAGCCAGGTGCAGGGATCTGCACTGAAAATGTACAGTCTATTCTCTTCACAGCATCCCTAACAGGTAGCTGCTATCACCCTTCCTTCTGAGTTGAGGGACTGCTTAAGTGTTGTTAAGCATCTTACCCAAGGTTCTGGTGCTGGATTTGAATCCAGGACCCAAAGACTGTGTTCCTTCTTACTCTATCACAACTCATTTATTAGGGAGCTGGGTAAAGATGGAGCTGACTACTCAGGGCAATTTCTAGAGCCACTCATTTATACCATCTATTCTTTTCTTAAAGTAATATGTTTTTTTGTGTGTATTAAGGCCTGAATTGTGTCCCCTGCCCAAAATTCCTATGTTGAAGCTCTAAACTCCAGCAGTTCAGAATGTAACTATTTGGAGACAGAGTCTTTAAAGAAGTCATTAAATTTGCCCTGGCTGGTGTTGCTCAGTGGATTGAGCGCTGGCCTGTAAACCGAAGGGTTGCTGGTTCGATTTCCAGTCTGGGCACATGCCTGGGTGGTAGGCCAGGTCAGGTTCCCAGTAGGGGGTTTGCGAGAGGCAACCATACATTAATGTTTCTCTCCCTCTTGGTCTTCCTCCCTTCTCCTTTGTCTAAAATAAATAATAATAAAAAAAACAAGCCATTAAGTTAAAATGAGGTTCTTAGGGTAGACCTTACCCCAACCTGTCTGGTGTCTTTACAAGAAGGGAAATTTGGACACACAAAGAGACATCAGGGATGCATGAGCACAGGGAACAGGCCACGTGAGGACACAACAAACAGGGTGCCCATCTGCAAGCCAAGGAGAGAGGCCTTAGGAGAAATCAACCTGCCCAACACACTGATGTTGGATTTCTGGCCTCCAGAACGTGAGAAAATAAATTTCCATTGTTTACACCTGTGGTACTTTGTTATGGCAAACTAATATATTGTGAAATACAATAATGGTTTAAACACATTCAAGCAGCATTACATTCAAACACTTTAAAACCTCTTCTGAAAATATGAGTACATTCTCCTTCATCAATCTTAACCTATAGTTAGAGCACATTTTCACAAATACTAATATTTCTGAAAGGGTAGGAAGCAGTGTGACATTTTTTAAATACATATGTAGCAGATATTTGTTTTTTAACTGCCAATTTTAAAGCCCACACATTTATTTTTACCAAATCTAACAAAACAAATCACAAGCAGGAACAGCACAGGTGACAGAAATGAGTACTGTTCTATGGCACACTGCATAATTTAAACTTCCTCAACCAAATTACTGTCCATTTGTAGGTATTATCATATTCAAATTATAGCTTGGAGGCTAGTTAATGCTATGGTCAGACTCACGTTTTGAAAAGTATGCTCTAAATGGTTTGATTTTGTGCCTCCCTAAATTCCAGCCAGTAAGTGTTACTTCACCTCGGGTCACACACACAAAAGAACCAAATCTGGAGAATCCAACATGACAATGATGTGCCTGTGGTCCCCAAAACACAAATACAGCTCTATGGCAAACATGATACTCCCCACCGCGTCTGCTCCTGAGCTCCTGCTGTTATGGGGAAATTCTGTTTTCTCAATAAAAAGCTGAAACAGGATTCAAGAGTCCTCCGCAGCATAGACAGTGTTTGGTTAGACACCTGGAAGGCCAGAAACCAGAGGGAAGATACAGGGAGGAAAAAGGGGCACTCTGGAAAGTCAGACTGCAGTTACTTCAGTGGAACTAATTAAAAATCTGATACAGCCCAAGAACGTAAGCTGTTAATATTAGGAACAGGTAAACACTTTTGCCCAGAGGCCAGCCTTATCCTATGGGTTCTATGGAGGGAAGTATTTGAACAGAAAACAGCTGCCTAGATAACCCACTGAATACAAAACAAAACAAAATAACCCTGGCACAGTTTACTTAAAATAGTGTTTATAGAATGAGTGATTTGTTTCTATAAAAGGTAAAAAGTGGAAAAAGGCCTATTTATCCTTGAAATTTCCCCCTAAGCTTTGAGATTCATAGCTGAGGCAATGAACTGCACAGAAGCCACAAATGAAACCAATCATTGCAACACAATGTAGTGTAAATGTAATAGAAGTCAAAGCAGCAATAATGGAAGGTACTTTAACACCAGTGCTAAAACCAGTTCTGTTTCAAATATTCTGCCAACTGTTGATGTTAGACTTAAAATGTTTTAAGTACATAACTACCCTATGATCTATCCTCAGTCACTCCTTAAGGAAATACTTAATTGTGATGTGATCCTTTTCATTATTAAAACAATTTAGAAGCATATCATGGAGTTAATACAAAGTGCCACATACTTTAAAGCCTTAAAAACTAAAAATAAGGACTTCCAGTCAAGATGGAGGCATAGGTAGACACACTGCACCTCCTTGCACAACCAAAAGGACAACAACAGATTTTAAAACAAAAAACAACCAGAACTGACAGAAAATTGAACTGTGTATGGAAGTCTGACAACCAAAGAGTTAAAGAAGAAACATTCATCCAGATCAGTAGGAGGGGCAGAGACAGGCAGCTGGTTGGTGAGGACTAGAGGCAAGGCAGCTGCTGGAGGACTGGGCAGACAAGGCAGCAGCTGGTGGCTGGAGGGCACAGCCAGGCGGTGGCTGAAAGGCTGAGTGGTCCCACATTCGAGTGCAGATAAACCAGCAGGAACACCTTGGGAGTGTGACAGACCTCGAAACCTAGGGTTCCAGCACTGGGAAATAAAGCGTCCGACCTCTGATTGAAAACACCTGTGGGGGTTGCGGCAGCATCTGGAGAAACTCCCAGCTTCAAAGTAGAGTTCCTTGGAGAGACCAACACGGTCCTAGAACGTACAAAAGCCCAACCACCCAGGAATCAGCAGAAGGGCCCAATTTGATTGTGGGTAGCAGGGGTAGTGACTGAAAACCCGCAGAGAGCTGAACAAGCGGCATTGTTTCCTCTTGTACCCCTCCCCCACATATAGCGTCACAATGCAGCCACAAGGGTTGCCCTGCCTTGGTGAACACCTAAGGCTCCGCCCCTTACTACACAACAGGTGTGTCATGACAAAAAAAAATGGCCCAAATGAAAGAACAGATCAAAGCTCCAGAAAAAATACAACTAAGCCACAAAGAGATAGCCAGTTCAAAACACTGGTAATCAGGATGCTCACAGAACTGGTTGAATTTGGTCACAAATTACATGAAAAAATGAAGGCTATGCTAAGTGAAATAAAGGAAAATGTACAGGGAACCAACAGTGATAGGAAGGAAATGGGGACTCAAATCAATGATGTAAACCAAAAGGAAGAAAGGAACATTCAACCAGAAAAGAATGAAGAAACAAGAAGGCAAAAAAATGAGGAGAGGTTTAGGAACCTCTAGGACATCTTTAAACGTTCCAACATCTGAATCATAGGGGTACCAGAAGAAGAACAACAGCAAGAAATTGAAAACTTATTTGAACAAATAATGAAGGAGAACTTCTCCAATCTGGCAAAGAAAATAGACTTCCAGGAAGTCCAGGAAGCTCAGAGTCCCAAAGAAGCTGGACCAAGGAAGCCCACACCAAGGCACATCATAATTACGTTACCCAAGATTAAAGATAAGGAGAAAATCTTGGAAGCAGGAAGAGAAAAGGAGACAATTACCTACAAAGGAGTTCCCATACAACTGTCAGCTGATTTCTCAAAAGAAACCTTGCAGGCAAGAAGGGGCTGGAAAGAAGTATTCCAAGTCATAAAAGGCAAGGACCTACATCCAAGATTACTCTATCCACCAATGCTATCATTTGGAATGGAAGGGCAGATAAAGTGCTTCCCAGATAAGTTAAAGGAGTTCATCATCACCAAGCACTTATACGAAATCTTAAGGGGACTTATCTAAGAAGAAGAAGATCAAAAATATAAACAGTAAAATGACAACAAACTCACAACTATTAACAACCGAACCTAAAACAAAACAAAACCAAAAACAAGCTAAGCAAACAACTAGAACAGGAACAGAATCGCAAAAATGGAGATCACATGGAGGGTTATCAGCAGGGGAGTGGATGGGGACAGGAGGAAAGGTACAGAGTATGGTAGCATAAATGGTAGGTAGAAGATAGACAGGGGGGGTTAAGAATAGTATAGAAAATGTAGAAGCCAAAGAACTTATATATATGATCCAGGAACATGAACTAAAGGGGGGATATGAGTGGGAGGGGATACGCAGGGTGGAGGGAAATAAAGGGGGGAAATAGGACTACTGTAATAGCATAATCAATAAAACATATTAAAAATACTAAAAATGAGCCTGGCTGGTGTGGCTCAGTGGATTGAGTGCGGGCTGGGAACCAGAGGGTCCCGGTTCGATTCCCGGTCGGGGCACATGCCTGGGTTGCAGGCCAGGTCCCCAGTGGGGGCCATGTGAGAGGCGACCATACATTGCTTTCTCCCTCTCTTTCTCTCTCCCTTCTCCTCTCTCTAAAAATAAGTAAATAAAACCTTTAAAAAAATACTAAAAATGACTGTAAATATAATTATAAACTTGATATTTCACCATGGTAGGCTCAAGGAATTTAATTTCCATTTGCTCAATTCAATCACTAATACTGAGTGCATACCACATGCAAGGGGTAATTCAAACATAGACCAGGCACCAGCAGTACCTACTTAGTATTGAAATCTTTGGAGAAAGATGACCCTCAGTTTGTAAATCTGGGCCTAATGTCAGCCAGGTGTCACCTGCTTATTTAATATTCAATGAACAAACAACAATAAAGTAATTAAAAAAAAAGAAATAAAAAAAAAGAAAAAAAAATATTCAATGAACAAAAAATTTATCTCCTGTAATGGAGCTGAATGATTCCAGTGTCCTCCTAAAATTAGATCGCTTCCATGAAATCAGCCTACCTTTTTTTTTTTTTTTCTTTTTTGGTCTGCCGTTTTTTATTTGAAATGTTTGCATACAAGAGAAGGGGGTTGGAGGACTGGGTGAAAAAAGTGAAGTGATTGAGAAGTAAAGACTAGTAGTTACAAAACAGTCATGGGAATGTAAAGTACAGAATAAGAAATAGAGTCAATAATATTGTAATAACTATGTATGGTGCCAGTTGGGTGCTGGAAATATCAGGGGGATCACTTTGTAAAGTATATGATTGTCTAACCACTAGGCTGTACACCTAAAACTAATACAAAATAATAATATATGTGAACTATAATTGAAAAAAATTAAAGAAATGTTTGCATACATATTTGTAAGTAAAATTAGTTTATAATTTTTTCCTTTTGTATATTGGTCTTGTACATTATTAAAATCCAAGTTATGCCCTGGCTGGTGTAGCTCAGTGGATTGAGCGCGGGCTGGGAACCAAAGGGTCCCGGTTCGATTCCCAGTCAGGGCACATGCCTGGGTTGCAGGCCAGGTCCCCAGTGAGGGCCATGTGAGAGGCAACCATACATTGCTGTTTCTCTCCCTCTCTGTCTCCCTCCCTTCCCCTCTCTGTAAAAAAAAATAAAAAAAAAATCCGAGTTATGTCTATAAAATTAGATAAGAGTTCCCTCATTTTCAGTTGTTTAGAACAATTCATGTAACAAAAGCCACTCTTTAAATATCTGATGAGATTCTCCAATAAAGATTTCCATACCTAGCAATTTTTCTAAAAAAAGAAAATAAAGAGAATTTTATTACATTTCAATTTATAGTAGAAAGTAAAAAAAAGTCTCCATTTGGCTCATACTGCCTAGTATCGCTGAAAAACGTTCTTAGAAAGGATCATTTTGACTTCCAGTCAAGATGTAGATATAGGTAGACATGCTTCACCTCCTTGCACAACCACAAAAAGAATTACAACTAAATCGCAAAACAAATAACACTAAGAACTGTCAGAAAATCAACTGTATGGAAGTCTAACAATCAAGGATTTAAAGAAGACACATTCATCTAGACAGATGCCTTTTACAAGGAGTCAAAGCAGCTCTACCTAATAAACAGAAATAAACACAGGGAGGCTGCCAAATTGAGGAGACAAAGAAATATGGCCCAAATGAAAGAAAAGAACAAGACCCTAGAAAAAGAACTAAGCAATGGGGAGATAGCCAACCTATCGGATACAGAGTTCAAAACACTGGTGATCAGGATGCTCAAAGAACTCATTGATTATGGCAACAACATAAGTAAGAAATGAAGGCTAAGTGAAATAATGAAAAATCTACAGAGATCCAAAAGTGAAGAAAAGGAAGCCAGGATTCAAATCAATGATTTGGTACATAGGAAGAAATGAACATTCAACCAGAACAGAAAGAACAAGAATCCAGGGAGAGAGGATAGTGGCAAAGTAGGTGAGAACTGAGCGCACTTGCTTGTGCACCCAACTGGAACACTTAGCTGATCTTCTGAAAAACAAAGTAAACAGCAAAGAGAATCTTAGCTGATACGAAGTTTGGAAGCCAAAGTGTGCAGAAGATGCTTCAAAACAGGCAGTAAGGATTTTATAGGCTGACAGGAAAGTCCCAGGTGTGGTGCCAGAAACCGGGGCCGCTGTGGGGACATCATCAGAGGAAAGCCAGGTCAGTGATAGCAGCCTAGTGGCTACCTCCCCTCCCAGGGCAGGGAAATCCCAGACCCACGTCAAGAGAAACTTGATTGTGTAAAGTCACCTATGGGAAAACAGGCAGCAAGCACACACACAGCTGGAGGTGCACCCAAGCTGGGGCAGCTATAGCCAGCCAAGACAGTGCCAGAGAGCTGGGGTGATCCTGGTGGCACCCTGAGCTGGGACAAGAGGTGGGCCATGACTGGCTGTGACTCAGGCCAGAGAGCTGGAGTGTGTGGAAAGCTGGGCAGTGGCTCAGAGTGGCAGTGGCTCCAAGAGAGTCTTTTTTCAAAAGGGGAACTGTGGCACACTGGGCAGGGACTTTGTGTGCAAAGCTGCCAGACCCATAAGGAATTAGGATTGCAGGGTGATTTGCTTCCACTCAGTGCACCTCATGGATTGATCAAAGGGATGCAAAGCAAAGTGGTTTACTGGCACTAGCTCAGCACAACTGTGCAGGGTAGAGAGCACAGGCGGCATAGTGCTCCAAGGGTGTGGGCTGGAAACTGGGCACCTGTAATTACTGAAGCCCAGGCTGAGCCCACATCCTTGCCTAATATTTGGAAAGGGGAAACAGACCCCAAACCCCCACTGCATGCAGAAACTAGGAAGACCTGCAAAAGAGGGAGCTTTTTTTAAAAATTTTGTCTTATTTTATTTTTTTCAAGAGTAAGACAGTAAGACCTAGAGCTGAGAGAAAACCAGAGACAGATCCAGTAAGAAATCAGAAAGTGAGCACCAACAGCTGAGACAAATTTCACCTTGCTCTTCATCAGAACTTGTATTTAAGGCCATAAAAAGAGACAAAGAAGGTCACTTATAATTCTAAAGGGAAGAATCCACCAGGAAGCTATGAACATTGTGAACATATATGCACCCAATATAGGAATACCCAAATATAAAAAGAAAATCTTGAAGGACATCAAGAAAGACAGTGACAGCAACACACTTATATTAGGGGATTTTAACACCCCACTGTGAACAATGGACAGATCTTCCAAACAAAGAATCAACAAGGACATTGTGGCACTACACAACAGGCTAGATCAAATGGGCTTAACTGATATATATGGAACCTTTCAGGCAAAGAAGCAAAATATACATTCTTTTCAAATGCACATGGACCATTTTCAAAGATAGACCACATGATAGGACACAAAACAAGTCTCAACAAATTCAAATCATATTAAGCATTTTCTTGGATCACAAGGGCTAGAAACTAGAAACCAACCTCAAGGAAAAAACTCAAAAGCAGTCAAATACATGGAGACCGAATAACATGTTATTAAACAATGAATGGGTTAATAATGAGATCAAGGAAGAGATCAAAAAGTTTCTGGAAACAAATTAAAATGAACACACAACAACCCAAAACCAATGGGACACAGCAAAGGCAGTCCTGAGAGAGAAGTTGACAAAAATACAGACTAACTAAAAAAGATAGAAACAGTTCAAATAAACAACCTAACACTACCTACACCTACAAGAACTGGAGGAATAACAACAAACAAAACCCAGAGTGAATAGAAGGAAGGGAAAAATCAAAACCAGAGCAGAACTAAATGACATAGAGACTGAAATAACAATCCAAGGGATCAGTAAATTCAGGAGCTTGTTCTTTGAAAAGACAAAAAAAAAAAAAAAAAAATTGACAAGCCTTTAACCACATTCATCAAGGAAAAAAAGGGAGAGGATCCAAACAAATAAAATCAGAAACCAAAGAGACAAAATTACAACTGATACCACAAAAACACACGGGGTTGTATAAAATTACTCTGAACAGTTATATGCCAAGAAATTTGAAAATCTGGGTGAAATGGACAAATTTCTAGATACATATAATCCTCCAAAACTGAGTCAAGAAGAAGCAGAAAGCCTGAAAGACCAATGTCAGCGACTGAAATTGCAGCAATAAAAAAAACTCCCGGCACACAAAAGCCCTGGACCAGACAGATGCACAGGAGAATTTTACCAAACATTTAGAAAACAGCTAACCCTGATTCTTCTTAAACTATTCCAAAAAACCGAAGAAGAGGAAAGACTCTCAAACTCTTTTTATGAGGCCAGTATTATCCTCATTCAAAAACCAGATAAAGACACAACAAAAAAGAATACTACAGGCCAACAGGCCAATATCATTGATGAACATAGATGCTCAACAACATATTGGCAAACTGGATACAGCAATACATTAAAAAGATCACTTACCATGATCAAGTGGGATTCATCCCAGGGATCCAATACTCATAAATCAATAAATGTAATATACCACATAAACAATATGAAAGACAGAAAACTCATGATCATATCAATAAACGCTGAAAAGCATTTGATAAAGCACAGTACCCATTCATGATAAAAACACTCAGCAAAGCAGGAATAGAGGGAGCATTCCTCAACATAATAAAGGCCATATATGAGAGGCCTACAGCCAACATCACCATCAATGGGCAAAAACTAAAAGCTTTTCCACTAAGATCAGGAACAAGACAAGGGTGTCTACTTTCACCACTTCTATCAACATACTATTGTATATTCTAGACACAGCATCAGACGAGAAAAAGATATAAAAGGCATCCAAATTGGAAAGACGGAAGTAAAACTGTCACTGTTTGCAGATGACATGATAGTGTACATAGAAAACCCTATTGGCTCCACAAAAAATTACTCGACCTAATGAATGAATGTGGCAAAAGGGCAGGATACAAAATCAACATTCAGAAATTGAAGGCATTTTTGTATACCAACAATGAAATATCAGAAACAAAAATTAGGAAAAAATCCGATTTACTACAGCAACAAGAAAAATAAAACATTAGGAATAAACTTAACCGAGAAAGTAAAAGACTTTAACTCAGAAAACTACAAAACACTGAAGAAAGAAATTAAATGGAAGGATATACCATGTTCATGGATTGGAAGAATTAACATCATCAAAATGTTCATACTACCCAAATCAATCTATAGATTCAATGGAATCCCTATCAAAATACCAATGACATACTTCACAGATACAGAACAAACATTTCAAAATTTTATATGGAGCCATAAGTGACCCTGAATAGCCTCAGCAAATTTGAGAAAGAAGAACAAAGTAGGAGGGATCACAATGCATGATATCTAACTACATGACAAGGCTACTGTAAACAAAACAGCCTTGTGCTGGCATAAGAACAGACACAGAAAAATGGAACAGAATAGAGAGCCCCAAAATAAACCCATGTCAATATGGTCTCTTAATATTTCACAAAATGGGTAGGAACATAAAATGGAGTAAAAATTGCCTCTTCAACAAGTGGTGTTGGGAGATCTGGACAAGTACATGCAAAAAAATGAAACTAGATCACCAACTTACACGATACACAAAAAACTCAAGATGGATAAAAGACTTAGATACAAATCCTGACATCATAAAAGTCCTAGAGGAAAACAGGCAGGATAATTTCAGATATTCCATGCAGCAATATTTTCACCAACACATCCCCTAAAACAGGGATATAAAAGAAAGAATAAACAAATGGACTACATCAAACTAAAAAAGCTTCTGTATGGCTAAAGAAAACATCAACAAAATGGAAAGGGAATCAACTGTACAGGAAAACATATTTGCCTAGGATAAAGGTTTGATGTCCAAAATATATAAAGAACTCACATGACTCCACACCAGGAAGACAAGCAATCCAATTTAAAAATTAGCAAAGGACCTGGACTGACACTTCTCCAAGGAGGACATACAGAGGGTCCATAGATCCATGAAACAATTCTGAACATCACTAGCCATTAGAGATACAAATGAAAACCACTATGAGAGACCACTTCACACCGGCCAGAGTGGCCATCATAAACAAATCAACAATCACCAAGTGCTAGTGAGGATGTAGGAAAAAGGGAACCCTAGTGCACACAGTGACATATAAAAACTGTATGCATATCCATATGTGTACACCCTGTATTTTATAGCCTACAACACATGAAGTCATGTTATTAGAAAAGACAGACAAGCTTAAAATCACAAATGTTCCATCTCCCCCCCCCCCCCCCATGTACTAGAATAACCTGGGCACTCTATCATACCAGGTCTCTATCTAGCACCTAGATTACTAAGCTAAATTACATCAGTTCCATTTTTCTATGCCTCAGTTTCTCCCATTTGGAAAATTAATATATATATACATATATATATATATATACACCACTCTCAAAACCTTAAAAGGAAGATAATGGAGGTTAACTATAGAGCTGTTATCAAAGAAATCTCAGTTCCTTATATGGAAGAACTAAAAGGGGAAAGTACTGCCATTGAAACAGAAAAGTAAAAATAAAGCAAATCTATTAACATTAGAAAATTAAATTACAGGCAATTTATTTTTATTTTATTTATTTTTTTTAAGATTTTATTTATTTATTTATTTTTAGAGAGAGTAGAGGGAGGGAGAGAAACAGCAATGTATGGTTGCCTCTCACATGGCCCTCACTGGGGACCTGGCCTGCAACCCAGGCATGTGCCCCAACTGGGAATCGAATGGGGACCCTTTGGTTCCCAGCCCGCGCTCAATCCACTGAGCTACACCAGCCAGGGCACAGGCAATTTATTTTTAGTAGCATAAAATAAACGGGTAGGCCAGCAAATCAAATGAATGATAAAAGTTTGAAGTAATTCACTCTTTTACCTAAATCTCTTAACTATGAAACATGAACAAGGTTTTTTAATTCAAGAAAAAGACAAACAAGGAGTTATAATAGTATAAACTATTATTCTTGCAAGGTCACGATAAGATGCCAACTATTCATTAGATTTGTTCATATAATTTTACCTGAAATCATTGTTTTTTCTTAAATACAGAATGTAAAAATGAGGTCGAACTCCAGAGACCTTTTTTTTTTTTTACCCTTTGAGGATCTCACTTGGAGCATCCCAGGAAGCTCGAACTTTGATGACCCAAGAGAGAATGAACCATTACTAAGTAATAATAATGATCTATATTCATAGAAAATCTTCCACCCTAACTCCTTGGTATCCCATTGGAGCAAGTAACATTCTCTTTTTGATATTTAATGTGACAACCAAAACTAAAATGAGCCTAAGAAAGCTACTATTTCTTGAACACCTACTATGTTCTAACTACTATATTAAGGCCACTTCAGATGCCATATTTCATTAGAGCCTCACCACAAACCCAGGAGATAGGCATCATTGCCCCCCTTTACAGATAAGGGCACTGAATGTTCAAAAACGTTTGGTTTCACCCAAACAG
Organism: Micronycteris hirsuta; assembly: GCA_004026765.1. Taxonomy (NCBI): domain Eukaryota; kingdom Metazoa; phylum Chordata; class Mammalia; order Chiroptera; family Phyllostomidae; genus Micronycteris; species Micronycteris hirsuta. Next base: position 52,363 of record PVJI01006247.1, on the reverse strand, counting down.
GTAGAGCTGCTTACTCTGAGGGCTGGGATTCATGAAGAATCCAAGTGAAAAAATACCTACCAGACTGCTTCAGCAAAAACACTGCCAATTTTAAAATCTATACATTCATTTTTACCTAATCTAACAAAAGGAACCACAAGTAGGGAAACCACAGGTGATACAAATGTGTACTACACATCTATCACCACATAGCATGATTTAAACCTCCTGAACCGAATTATTGCCCATTTGTAGATATTATCTTCAAATTATGGCTTGGAAGCTAGCTAATGCTATGGCCAAAGCATGCATTTTAAAAAGTGTGCTCCGAATGTTTCCACTGTGGGCCCCTTCAAGCCCCAGACTGGATGTGTGGTGTTAGGACCTGCGCCATCACTTCGAAGGGTGATTGGACCAACTGGATGAGTAAAACCTCATTTTAAGTAATCTCCCATTTCACTGACATTGTCTGGTTGTAATAATTTCTTTGAATTATTTTGCCTAAGTGGAATTTTAATAAAGTTTATCAAAATAACAACAAAAACAGAAAAACTCAAATCTTATGCTAGATTCTTATATTTAGGCAAATAGTCTTATTCAGCTATTGAACTTAAAACATTTCCTACTAATGTCTTTCTAAAGAAACATGGCAACCAACACACCTTAGCATTGAGAGGACACACAGACAGGGCACTTTGAAAAAGCTTCTCTTCATTCCTCCACTCGCCGCTGCGAATCATGCACCTCAGCGTGTTTATGAACAAAATTCCCAGTACGAGAGCAGTGATTAGTTTCTTAAGAATAGAGAGACATGGTAAATGTCATGAGGAAAATCCGTGCAACCACCTTGATTATGAACAAAACCACTCTTGGCCAGTACCTTTTTCTTAGTATGTTTACTGAGAGCTCCAAACCCGAAAGTCAGCAGCATGCAGTACCCAGCGCTGGGGAGGTAGAGAACTCTCTCTGCCACCACAAAGCCCACTCGGAAGAACAAGTTACTTGCAGGAAGAAATGGGATAATGAGGAATCCCAGGCCCAACGTAAGGACCCTGGAAAATGAGAAGTACAATACTTAATATATCTAGTTTTAGACTTCTAAAGAAAAATATGCTACTCAACATTAAAATAATAATAAAGGCCTTTTTCCCCCACCATGACATCAATTGAGAACAGGCATTGGCTGCAGCAAAACATGTCATCAGTAGAAAGGGTTTAGCCTGGTAATAGTAGGATAAGACATAAAAATCTTACTGAAAAGCACTCAGCATCAGACATAAGGATAAAATTCATGAGTCACACAATTCATATCAAGAGGTTAGAATAACTACATTTGTGAGGCCTTATTAATTTATCTACTGCCCACTCACCTCAAACCATTAGGTACTGAATAGCTCAGTGGATACTGGTCCCAATTAATCTAATACAGTTTTCAGAGGAAAGAAAAACCCCATGAACTGAACAAGTATAATAATACTTAACTAGTTTAAACTCTACAAGATCTAAAACAAACTAATATCTTTTTGGAGGTTACAAGACCACAAATTTCAGTCAATTAGAAAGAAGCTGAGCAATGAAACACTTCTGGAACTAGGCTATCATTTCTAATGTCCCATGTAACATAAGAGAATGAACTGGGAAACCAGGTAAAGTGTGGTGCCTCCTTCCTGGACCCTGTGCCTAGTATTTTAAAAATAAAATCTAATTGCACACATGTAAATGAACTGGGACAAAAGTTTGTTGTCCTTCAGAATTACTAATTAAAACACAGGTAAACTCGAAACTTAATTTGAGAAATTACTAATCTAATTCCATAAATACTTATGCATAAAGGAAATCATCTTAGTTTTCTTTCTCATGAAACATTTGTTTTTTCCTCCAATTATTTTCTCAATAACACTTTTTCCCTCTTTTCTTTGATGAGAAAGAATAGCCTCTTTGGCAGCAGTTTATTCTGTACCAAACAACAGAAGGAGTCACTGTGGCACCCGCCGAGGTTTCCTGAAGGAGAATGGTGGAACAATGGGTACAACACACATCAGTTACGTTCTCTGTTCACAATTACTCTTTATTTACCATAAATTACTCTTTACCACCTACTGAGGAAAGGATCTCAAAATGCTACTTTGGGAAAACGAGGGGGATATAAAGTAGTCATCTATACCCCTCTCCTCCAGGTCCACTCCCCACTGGTTGAAGCCAGCGATGGATTCCAGATGGACAAATTCATCCTAGTCATAAATATGTATTGGAAATGAATGTCCTTAGACATTACTTCCACAAAATTGTTAAAATGATCAGTGCTGGATTTAGCAAAATGCTCCTGACTCAGCCCAGTGTGGAAGTTAAAATTCAGCATTGTCTCTTACCTTCTCCTGTGACTGTCTTCAGAGCACAGGGCTTGGCATATTAGGCCAATTAGGCAGAACCAGAGCGCTGCCAGTGCAGTTACCCTCCAGTCACCGACTGACTTAATGAGGGGGATGCAGCCCATCGACCAATCAAAACACAGCCACCAGGGGCACAGCAGCAGCCAGGCATTCAATGAATAGTAGTAATTATAGTTTATGGCCTGTCAGTCAAAAGGAAAACAAACATTTATTTAATACAAAACTTGAATATGTATATTCCTAACTTGACTTCTGTGGCATCTGTCTGCTTCTGTTCAAGGAGCGCAGTTGTATAAAATAAAGTGTTGACACTTCTACAATGAACTGTGGCTATAATATGCAATGTATTAAATGCATTCAGATTTTAAATGAGGAAAATGCAGCATAGTCCCCAGACTCTGCTATACAGTTGTTATATTTCTGGGCAAACTATGTCGATTTATTTAGTGATGCCCAAAGTCTGTGACCCAGGAAATCTGAGGCCCAGAGGTCACCTACATGCTTAACAACTTAAGAATAGGATTCTATGGTGGTTCTCTTGATTTCTGTCTCTATGAAATGCACTGCTAAGAACGGACACCCTTGTCTTTAGAAAAAGCAAACCTTTGCAATAAAGAGAGTCTTGATACATTAGACTTTTACAGACACCACTGATACTGCTATATTTTATCTTAACCCTGCCATGCCAATTTCCTTTAAAATAAACGCCATGGGCTTAGGAGACACTAATGAGGCTGGCAAGAAATCTGATGTTAGAAGGAACCACTCCTTAATTTTGATTAGAATGGAAATATGAGGGATTTCTACCTGCTCAATCCCCCAACGAAAGCCTGGTTTCATCCTAGAATATACTTCCTGATAGCAAACAAACACGGAGGTGTTCTGCTTACTAGGGATTTTGTGGGTGTGCTGAGAGTGAGATGAAGAGGAGGGAAGAAGGATCTGGGAATTTTGCAGACAGACTCAGAACTCACCCTGACCAACATGTTGTCAGCAAAGGAGGCAGGGTTGTCCACCTCGGTGAACGGTGGCGGCCCGGTGCCCATGATTTTCCAGCGCATATAGAGTACCCCTGCTCCTCCCAAGGCCAGTAGGGTCATTCTAAAGAGGAGGCCCCCATTTCTGAGCATGCCAATGTTCTGAAAAGACACCGCAAAGCCCCTAATGTCACAGATTTTCAAATACAAATGTCAGTAAGCCAGGTACAAATGTGCAGCAATTCTACCTGAACTGTGTTGACACTGTACTTTAAAAGGCTGGCTATTTTAGAATTCAAAATAGCAAAAAATACTTTGAAAATGGCATTTTAAATCAAAGTGTCAAGCGGTACTTGACACTTTCCATGTCGGGGCTGGAGACAAGAGCATATACTTACCTCTAATAACTTGTCCTTACGTAGTACCTTCTGGACAATTTCCAGAACATTTAATTTGCCTATCACCAAGATGTCAAAGACTGCATTTAAACCCTAAGGAAGCAAAACAAGGCAATCAATGATGGGAGAGCCTAACTCTGATTAGGTAGCAATTATATTGTACAATTTTGTTACTAAATTTAGACAAGGGATGTAGTAAATTAGATAATTATGGAGGACTTCTTCAGCTCTTAAAAAACCACCACCATTGTTCCTATGAAATTAGCTCACAGTAATATGTTATATCAATTTTATTATCTAGCAAATTTTTCTTAGTCCTAGCTAGAAATTTGGACCTCTTCAGAGGTCCTTCCTTTCCTTTTCTTTCTTTACTATAATTTAGTCCCTTAGCTGATATAACAGAGTGGTTATCTGGGCAGTTGTCATGCCTAAAAGATAAAGGCAGCCATCAATCTCGAAAACCCAGCCATTTATAAGTAATTGCACCTCAAGAACCTCAAGTACTGACTGACTTTGGCAAATGTAGCAGAAACAGCAGCAGAACATACACGATTCTCTCTGATGGGCCACTGGAGATCTCTCAGCTTCAGATTCCTAATTGTCCACCAGCTTTCTGTTCTTGCTGGGCACACAGCCAGAGTGCATCTCCCAGCCTCCCCTGCAGTTATACGTGGTCATGTGACTGAGTTCCAGCCTACGGAATGTGGGTAGAAGTGAGAGTCCCCATCTCGGAGGTTTAGTTATAAACCTAGACATACTCCACCACTTGGTTTCCCCTTCCAGCAGGCTGTGATGGAGGTGACAGGGATGACCAGGGCGACCTTGGGGAACTGCACACTGAAGATGGCAGAGGCTCTGCCAGTCTGAATAACTGTATGGAGAGCAGTCACCTCTATAATGTGAAGCCCTGTCCACAACACTTAGGTGAATGATAAATAATTTCAATTCCATGATGCCACTGGATTTTGAGAGTGTGATAATGTAGCTCTGCCTATCCTAACAGCTTCTAATACCATCACGACAGTTTCTTTCAAGGAGGTCAGGGCAGTTATTACCTATAATTATAGGCTAAAAGCTAGATGAGGCTTGAATTCTATTGTCTATCCTGCAATGGATTTTTTCCATAGATATCACTGCTGCATAAAATGTCATCTAGCAGAACTCTCTGCCCAATCTGGATAAAGTACTTAGAATGTACACGGTGCATTTGGATAACACTGACCCTAAATACTTGGGTCTTTTTCATATGGGGCTTTGTGGCAATGAAGATCACAAATCATCAGATGCCAGTGGTAATTTGTGGTTTTCAAAGCAAGAATGAAATTCCTACTTAACCTTCTATCAGAAATGCTGGGAGCCATTAATTATCCAATAATAACGGGCCAGTGCTGGGTTAATCATTTCAAGGAATCCTGATTTTAGTCACTCATGTGATACACGATTTTAGTGGGTCACAGAAGACCATTTCTGCCTGGATATAAACTATTTTCTAGAAGGCAGAAGCTCCCCATTGAGCTGCCGCTGTCACTGTCTTTTTACATTATTTGATTTTTTGCCTGTGAGCTACAGGACAGTCACCAAGGGGTGACAGGAGCCTGCTATCATGAGGACTGAGCCAAACATAAGCTGGACCCTCCCACCTCCTTCCCATTTAAATGCATCACCAAAATGCCTACATTCTTATCAAATTTTTGAAAACAGCTAAATTTCATTATATCTTTCTTCACATTAATTCAAACTAATTCCTTAGGGCTTTTTAAACATTAATGGGGGTTACTTTGGGACCTTGTTAAAGGAAGATTCTGATTCAGCAGCCCTGGGGCAGGGTCTGAAACACTGAATTTCTAGTAAGTTCCCAGGTAATGCTGAGGAGCAAGAGTTCAGAGCAGTGCTTCTCAAGAGGATGATTTTGTCAGAAATATTTCAGGTTTTCACAACTGAGAGCACCCTATTGGCAACTAGTGAAAGGAGGCCAGAGATGCTGCTAAACATCCTACGGTGCACAGGACAGCTCTCCATAAGAAAAAAAAAATCCAACCCTAAAGTCAGTATTAGTAGAGTTGAGAAATATTGGTTTAGTGAAAACATTTTTAAAGTAACTCGTAAAATTCAAGTATCTTTGTACAGTAATTCTTTCTATACTATCTTCTAGCTAACTAACCTTGACATTATAAATCAGGACCAATAAAACCACTGATCTTTGCCTTGACTTGTGTCAAACACTAAATAGCACTGACTGCCCTTTCTCAAGGTATTCCCACATGGGCCATCACATCCCACATCTTTGTTTTCCATTTCTCTACCTGTGCTCACATCTCTAATTTCTAGATTTACTTCTAATAATGTACAGCAGAAAACTGCCTAGAATAGAGAAAAAGGAAAGTGGATTTCAATGCCTCTCCCTTCCTGGGGCTTCAATTCAGATCAAACATAGGAGGTGCATGCTTCACTCATCAGACGCCCTCTCCTCTCCTCTTCCACATTTCCAGTCAATGCCAAGTATAACATGACATACACTCAATACTTGTTTAGTCACAACCAGAACCACATATGGGTCAGTCCACTGTTGTATTTAGGACTGCCAAAATATGAGAGCATCCAAGAAAACTCAAACTCAAGCCATTCCTTCACCTTTTTCTACAAGATCTCTCCAAGAAAACTAATCACCGCTCTAAGAACTTCCCACTCTCAGAACTGCTGGTAGAGACCTTTGTTTCTTTGGTGAGCCCTCTCCACACAGCAGGCAGGCAGGCGCCATATCTCAGACTTCATCAACCTGGCCATTCAATTCCCACCTCTCAGTGATTACCTGAGGCCCAGCCCTACCCAACTTTGAGGCCCACCCAAGCTGTTTCCTGTGGCTTTTCCAAACAAATGATTTGTCAATACTCATGCTTCAGATTTTCATAAAATCTCTCAAAAGCAGCATCTGGCTTCAGCATGCCCCTTACCTCTTGCTAAGTGGCCCCAGGCTGGCACTAGCAGCAGCCAGCCTTGGTTTGCAGCTTGGCCTTGCCTGGGCACCTTTAAGTCCGGCACAAGTAGCAGCCATCTACAGATCATTTTGTAACTCATGTTGGGTGGCCCCGGAAAGAACACAGGAAGCATCTGACTTTGATCTGCACGTACTGGAAGGCCCCAGGGCCAGTGTACTCAGTAGCCAGCTTTAGACCATGTCAAAGCATCAATGCCCAACCACCTCCACAAGTGACACACTCAAGGGGTGGACTCAGCGGACACCAGAACCCCACTGAAGTAAGTCCTGCTCTATGGGTTGGGCCCCTGCACAGCTGATCCTTCATGGTGGTCAGGGGTCAATGGCTGGTGGTCAAAGTCAGCCCTTGCAGCTGATCAGCCTGGAGGTAAATCCCTCCCATTGACCTGCCAACAGCAACTGAGACTCAAGTACAACAGGAGGATGAAGCAGCCCACATAGGGGAGTGGCACACCTCAAGTGCCCAACTTGGGTGATCTGGAGGGAATTGCTACTGGATCCTACAGAATACCTACTACATTAGGCCACTCTACCAAGCAAGGGAGACATTGTAGCTCTACTTAATACATAGAAACAAACACAGGGAGGGGCTGCCAAAATGAGGAGACAAAGAAACATGGCCCAAATGAATGAACAGATCAAAACTCCAGAAAAAGAACTAAATAGAATGGAGGCAAGTAATCTGGTAGATGCAGAGTATAAACACTGGTTATAAGGATGCTCAATGAACTCAGGGGGAAATACAACAGCATAAAAAAAGCACCAGTTGGAAATGAAGGATACATAAACTGAAATGAAGAATAATTTACAGGGAATCAACAGCATAGTAGATGAAGCCAAGAACCAAATCAGTAATGTGGAATATAAAGAAGCAAAAAATCACCCAATCAGACCAGCAAAAAGAGAATAGAATCCAAAGATAGTGTAAGGAGCTCCTGGGACAACTTCAAGCATACCAACATTTGCATTATGGAGGTGCCAGAAGAAGAAGAGAAAAAGAAAGAAATTAAAAACTTATTTGAAAAAACAAAACAAAAAACAAAAGAAAACCTATTTGAAAAAGTAATGACAGAAAATTTCCCTAACTTGGTAAAGGAAATAAACATTCAAGTTTGGGAAGCACGGAGAGTCCCAAACAAGACAGACTCAAAGAGGCCCACACCATGACACATCATAATTAAAATGACAAAGAGAGACTCTTAAAAGCAATAAGAAAAAGCAGTTAGTTACCTACAAGGGAGTTCCCATAAGATTGCCAGCTGATTTCCTCAAAAGAGACTTTGCTGGCCAGAAGGGATTGGCAAGAAATATTCAAAGTGATGAGAAGTAAGGACCTACAACCAAGATTATTCTACTCGGCAAAGCTATCATTTAGAATTGAAGGACAGATAAAGAGCTTTTTAGACAGCAAAAAGCTAAAGGAGTTCACTACCACCAAAACAATATTATATGAAATGTTAAAGGGTCTTCTGGAAAAAGAAGAAGAAGAAGAAAGGAGAAGAAGAAGGAGAAGAAGAGTTCAAAAATATGAACAATGAAACGGCAATAAATACATATCTATCAACAATTGAATCTAAAAAACAAAATAAACAAACAGAATTGAAACAGACTCATAGATATATGGTAGAGAACATTTTGACAGTTGCCAGATGGAATAATGTATGTCATCTGCGATTAAAAAATAAAAATGATAAAGAAAGGAACTTCCCAATCTGCACTTCCATCAGTTGCTAATGACTGTCAACGGAGGCAGTCAATTCCCATATGAAACGCCAGGATTGTGACAGCACAAGCAGTAGGTTCAGAAGTGTCTACAACTGTAGGACAGCAATGGGGTGCAACAGAGGTCACACAGGCAGGCCCAGCTCAATATGTCTCCATAGGAGGGGAAGGATATGTTTACAGCAGACCCTGACTATGTCTCAGGTCTTACCAGTACAGTGATCCCTTGCTCTTTGCACAGCATAGCCATAGTTCCCAGAAGGATACTCAGCAACACCCAGAATGTAGAATATGCTCCTTCCTTATTACCTGTCAGTTAAGAGAAATGACAAACATAAAAGTCACACAACACAGCTCAGTCTTGTTAGCACCAGGAACTACTATTCTAAGCATGCACTTTGCATAGCCACAATTTAAAAAAAGAGTATGGTCTTCTGAAAGCATTTCTCTGTGGTTGCGTGTGTTAGACTCCTGCATTTCTGGTTAGACACCACCTTCTAAACAGTACACACACCCCTTCTCAAGGCATACCTAGCAGGTGCCCAGAGCCTTTGGGAGGCATTGTTAACAAAGCCTTGGCCACAAAGACATCTCATCTCACAGTCCACCTGGTGCAAGTTCCTTCTTCCCAACCTGCCAATCACCTAATAGGCCATTTTGACAAGTTACGTTGAGAACTCTCACTGAGAGTGTAAGTACTGCATCTGGTTGCACAATGACCTCAGCAGTCACCACTGCCGCTACAATGAAGGAGTGATGGGAATGTCTAAGCAGCTCTGAGTCACTACTACTCCTCAGATAGAAGTCTGGGCTCTCTGAACGTTAGGTGGTATAAAATGGGTCTGCTCTGCTCCCTGTGTGGAATGGCCCTGACCTAAGAAGATGCAGGACCACTGACCACGGACTGGCACCCACCTAGCACCTGGGGCAGGTAAAGGCACAGGCCAGCCTGGGCTGCCAACCTTCATGGGAAATTCAGGCAACAACAGGAAAACAAAACATCACTAGAAATGTGAACACCGTAGTAAGAAGATTGAGTGGGGCTGAGCTCGAGTAATAACCCACGGTCCCTAAACTGCCTTCTGAGGAGGGAGGGTCTTGCCATGTACTGTTCAGTGGGTGTTGTCTGCAATTTGGGAGCCTGAGCTGAACTGCTTGGGAGGAGAGGAAAGGAAAAATGTTGTGCTCGTCTCTGTTCTTTCTTTGTTAGGCCCTCACCTCCTCATCTACATAGATGGTGAACAAACACCTAAAAAAAGATACAGCTTTGAAGTGGGGCAAAGTGAACCTGCTTGAGGACGAAATCATTAGCTTGCCTACGGTGCCTGTAAATCTTGGTTCAGTTTTGCTTAAAATTGGAACTCCTGGTCTACATTCCAGCTCTGCCATCTACTATGTGGCCCTAGGCAAATTACTTACACTCACTGTCTCAGTGACATCAACTATAAAATGGGGGCAACATTAAGTATATATCCTTCATTTAAGAGGGAAAAATTATATAGAAATATCTGGAAATCTGTGTTAAAAATTACATAAATATGCTTGTAAATATAAAACATATCTCTGAAAAGCACATAAGAAACCAACTATATTAGTTTCTGAACAATTTTAAGAAGAAAAATTTAAGTAGGGAAGGCTTACTTTTTGTTGTATAAACTTTCATACCTTTAGCATTTTCTTAACTATGTGTATACATTAAAAACCATACATTCAAAAAAATTACTTGATATAGTTCTGGAACCACAGAAAGCATTCAATAAATGTTGCGCATAAATCAGCAAAACTGCCCCAGTCTCCAGGGAGGTGCTAAGCCTATTATGCAGTGATAAGATATACTTTGGTTCTTGTTAAACTGCTTGATCAGAAAACCAACTATTAAATGTTTGGGGAGACAGGGAAGGTGAGAATGAGGGAGGGAGAGGGAGAGAGAAAGAGAGACACAGAGAGATATCGAAACCAACACTTAAGAGTATTTGGTATGTGTATGTGTGGTGCAGATTCTGAATGAAGTGATATAAAAAAAAAATCCTGTGAATATTAGAAAACTTATCAACAAAGTCCCAGGATGGAAGCCCTAAAGGATACCCAGGCTTCCTATCAAGGAACAGCCATTGGATCTCCGGTGGGAGGCCCTCCTAATCTTATACATTCTAGTGTAGGTGGTGACTCCTCTCAAGACAAGAAGGTTCTACAAGTTGAGAAAAATGTGAGTTGGACTAACCCCGATGTGACTGACACCTGCTCTGGCACAGCCAGGCTGCCTGAGGACCAACCGGCTCCTTGGGAAAATGTCCTCACTCATAAACAGGCTCCAGTAGCAGAAGACAATCAGGAATCAGGCAGAAAGGATGCACGGGCTAATACTTTCTAAACTTTTTAGCTTTTTTTGGTAATCTATGTATATCAAATTTCCAGGTTTAATGTACAATGTATAATAGATATAAAAATTTTTTATTTGACTATTATAGTTGAGGCACTTTAAGGCTTTCCAAAAGGTCAAGAGATCAACAGCAAAGCTTAATTTAGATTCTGTTGTCTTATAAAACACAATGAATACTCTTGTTTTAAGCCTTTCTAATCTTTCCTGTTGCCTACAGGATAAAAGTGACCCTTCTGTGAATAATGGCATTTAAGGCTTTGCTGACCTGGTGACATGAAACCTCTCTGCGTTTTCTGGGACTGTATTCCAGGTGAAGCAGGAGACAGTTAGGAAGGAGGAAACTCCAGAGGTGACCCAGGGCTAAGATAAAGGACATCAATACAGGACAGAGACCCTCTTCTAAAACCAGTTGTTCCCACCTTCTGGAAAAGCACTGACTCATGGTCAATCATGAATGCACCTGTGCAGAAGATGCTACACGACCCCTGCTTCATTATAATAAATTAACATTGCGTGATCACCTTCCCTGGTGGCCAATCAGGGAAAATCACGGGAGACCACATGAGCAACAGCTTTAAAGTAATACAACTACTTGTGCATGCGCAAAAGAAGCTTACCAAAACTAGCCAAGAAATACCCACCCTGTAAGAGTAAAATCCCTTCAGCCTCTGAGGTCAATCTCTGCTCAGAGTTGGCCTGCTCCTATGTTCTGTGGAGTGTACTATTGCTTAATAAATCTCTCTCTCTTCCTGCTATAAACTCTGTGTGTTCGGTTCAATTCTTTGTCCACGATCACCAAAAACCTGGTGACCTGCGCCCACCTGTGACACAGGCACACTGGCCAACATGCTCTCACTCTGCTTTGGACACTCTTTTCTCTTTGGGTACAATGGCCCTGGCAAATTCCAATCCATTTTATATAGCTATCAAATGTCACTTAAGCGAGAAACCCCATCCCCACCTTCCTGGGCAGCCTCCTTTATCAATTCACTAGTTTTACTCCACAGTTAGAAAAACAAATGGGCCTACTGTCTGTATGTCTGGTGCCCCCAAGAATAGCATCTGTATTCCACACCTTGGTGCCCCTAGTTGACACCCTAGATTAAATTAGGCCCAGCTATAGCACCCTACACTATCCTTATCACAATCTACCATTATATTCTTCACAGTTTATTACAAATATTACTTGATTTTCTTAATTTTCCTCTACACCAGGGTCTCTCAACTTCAGCACTACTGTTTGGGCCAGTTAATTCCTTGTGTGCAGACTGCCCTGTGCATTGCAGGATGTTTACTAGGACTCCTAGCTTGTCTCCATTAGATGCCAGTAATATTCCCAGTCCTTAGTTGTGACAAGCAAAAACATCACAGACTTTGCTAAATGTCCTGGGGAGATGGGGGGAAAAATGAGACCACTGCCCTAAACCAGTGCTATTCACAATGTGTGGTCCATTGGCCTGTCCTTGGATCCTCTCAGAAACACTCTCAGGCCCCACCCAGGCCTGCAGAATCAGAAAGTGGAGGTCGGAGCCCAGCAATCAGCCTTTTAACCAGGCTTCCAGGGACTCTGATGCAGCCAAAGACAAGGAAGCATCACCCTAGATAGGAAGCTTGTTTACTGCTCCTCCTGCCAACATGCCTGGCTTGTACGAGTAACTTAAATGTTTAATGACAGAATCTACAGCATCTGCCTGACTCTGGAAAGGAAACACATGGTCAGTGATTGAAATAACTGTCTACTATCTACCACAAGGGGCAATAGGCCCACAAATCATAGAGTCACAACACAGTAAAAGTTACAGAAGTGCTTCTTAGAGGCTGTGCAGATAATCTCTTTTGCAGTGATGGAAATGTTGGAATCCTTCCCATAATGCTTCCATTGCTATGTGGCCTTCACTTCAGCAACGTGGAGATGGGTATTAACTTTGTATGACACCCCATTTCATTTTTAAACTTTTGGCTGTTAGAATTTTCTTTTTTAGAGTGAGCCCACGTTTGCCTCCCCAAACTTTAGGTCTTGGCTCTGCCCTAGAGCAGCATCTATCCAGGTGGCACAGTGCCTGGAAGCCAAGTTCTCTTTACTGAAAACCATTATATATTGGAATATTTAGGTCCATCAAGCAAACTAAGGATAATTTTACTGAGGGAAATTACGTACATTTCATGTATGTAATACCAAGAGATCACAATTAGGAGCCACAAGAACAACAAAACTTTGTTAAATCAAACATGATTGCATTTGAGTGTTTACATACTTATTAGAACTTACATTCTTTGGGCACTTGTTAGTAATCATTAGCAGACAAGTGTTTGTAGACACAAAAATCTTTTAAAAAAATATGGCCAAAACAACCTTAAAGCTAACACATTGGTTAACTCCTTTCCAATATGATTTTGAGAAAGGCCTCCAAGTTTTAGCTGCACAACACAGGGATCCACCTGGCAAAACAGAGGTGATCACAGCTCACAATGCTACACCTTCTGACATGACAAAAATGGATGGCAGATGACACCCTTAAGGCTTGTCCTCTCCATCTTGGTGTGCGTACGGTTCATTTAGTTCTGTCTCTCATGACACATCTTCCTGGGTCTGTGTCAGACCATTTTCAGGATTTTCTCATATTAGCACTTTTTAGGTAAATAGACACCCTTAATGATAAATGAACGCATTAATTACCACAACAGGGGTCTCCTCTACAGATAAACAAGATAAAAGATACCCTGTCCTGGTACCTGCACCCTTCTAGGCCCCACACCAGGCTCTGCTTCAGGCCCAGCACCAGGAGATGGCACTGCAGACCCCCGGCATCAGCCAACTCACTGTTTTCATGTTCATTAAGCATGAGGTTCAGTTTCACTAGAAACCAAATGGACCTTTCCCCAAAGTACCTGAATTTGATTTTTTTACAAGTGTCTCCTCCCACTCCCACAATTTGTGTTCATACCTCTTCACAAATCATATGATTTCCCAACAAAATGTTCCTGGTTCTTCACATTATGAGCAGGTCCCTTTATCATTTTACATTTCTTCCTAGAAAAACTGATTGAGCTTCTATTTTACTTAACTGTAACATGGATTAATTCTACCCCCACATGGAGTACTGTATTTTGCCATGTATAATGGGCACATTTTGCCCAAATTTTGAGGTTAAAATAAGGATATGCATTATACATGGGTATAATGATCATATACCATGGGTATAATAATGGATATAATAATCCCATGTATACTGTGCACAAAAACATGGGTGCACATTACACGTGGCATAATATGGTAAGTGGCTTTGGCTAGGAAAAAAAGTCCAAGTTCCTCCAATAAAACACTCAAAGGACTACTCTTAAAAGTACTCCACTAAGACAAAGTTAAATTACTACAGACGCAGCCGTGGCTGGGTACCTCAGTCGGTTAGAGCATAGTCCAATATGCCAAGGTTGTGGGTTTGATCCCCAGTCAGGGCACATACAAGAAGCAACCAATGAATATATAAATAAGTGGAACAACAAATCCATGTTTCTCTCTAAAATCAATAAAAAAAATAAAGTTGTAAATAGAAAAAAAATTACTACTGATGCAAAAGTCGTAAGCTCATCTTTTACTTGCCTAGAACTTAAAATGGCTTTCTCCTTAGAGGGCTAAATCAGAGATTTCACTGAATACAGAAAAATAACATATAGAAAACACAGCTTTCAGATTTATTGATAGCCTTGTCCCTTCTCACTGCATAATTTCACCATATTTCTCAAAACCCAAGTTCAGTAGGGGATCTAGACTCTCAAATCTTCTATCACAATTTTTCTGGATGAGCCCTGGTCTTTACTTTTCTCTTCTAATTCTGATTTTGTTCAAACATATCTAGTATGAAAATATATATAAGATGAAGACAATTGTCTCTTTGCTGACGTTTCTTCAATTTCAGTGATTATTAAGTGTCACATCTCAAGAGTGGCAATATCAGATCAAAGACAAAATTTCAGTAGTCAGTTAGTTATAAACCAAGTGATGGTTTCACATTCAGAAAGCCATTCTAGACCACCACTGTCCAGAAAAGTAGGCACTGCCCTGGTCAGGTGGCTCGGTTGGTTGGAGCGTTGCCCTGTATACCAAAAGCTTGTGGGTTCGATGCCCTTCAGGGCACATACCCATTCAGGGTGCATATAGGAGACAACTGATTGATGTTTCTCTCTCACAGTGATGTGTCTCTCTCTTTCTCTCTAAAGAGAGAGAAACAAAATCAATAAACATATCCTCAAGTGAGGATTTTATATATATATAAAAGGGTAAGCATTATAGTTAATGAGCACCTGAGTTTTATCTAGTTACTATGACATGTAAGTGTAAAACACTCACCTGATTTTGAAGAGTTCAGTATAAAAAAGAATGTAAAATATTTCATTACTTTTATACTGATTATAAGTTGAAATCAGTCATTGGGCTAAATAAAATATATGGTTAAAATTCATCTCACCTATTGCTTTTTATGACGTGGCTACCACAAAATTTAAATTACGTTCATGGCTCCTATTATATTTCTACTGCATGGAATCATGAGGGGCGTCTAACCCACAGCCCATGGGCTGCATGTTGCCCAGGATTGCTATGAATGTGGCCCAACACAAAATCATAAATTTACTTAAAACATTGTGAGATTTTTTTGTGATTACGTGTCACAATGTATTTAATGTGTGGCCCAAAACAACTCCTCTTTTTCCAGTGTGGCCCAGAGATGCCACAAGGTTGGACACCCCTGGCACGTGCTCAGGACCTAGCTCATGGATGAAATGGTTGGCCATGGCTGTGTCTATATTCCAAATCTGCTTTTTAAAACTGAAAATATGATTTTGTCTACTTAAATCCAACTTTCCCCACTTCAAGTCCCTACCAGATTAGCCATTCGCTATTTTATGAGGTGTCATAAGACTAAGCATCACACACACTTCAGTTTTTCCAGAATCTAAACTGAAAAATTAAGTAATATTTATGAAATATTTCATACAAATCAGAAGTGTCTCTTTACAAAATGTGTGGCATATATGTGCATGATAAACCATGGCACTGACAAAGCGTTCCCAGTACTGGGAGTGAGCAAGAAAGGATACATAACAATTAAATAATCTACTGAGAAGCTGGTCCTGAGTCTGGGTACAGCCCAACCTAATGGACATCTGGTAACACAACCTACGGTAGTGTGGTTTTACCCATGTAATTTCCCAAATTAACATTTTCATTGAGTTTTGATTTGTCAAGGTGACTAATAATAACGGCCAATATACAGATAATCTAGATGAATTTGGACTTTGTGTTTTTGTGACTGTCCTTATTTAACGATTAATGTAAAACAATCTTTTATTTCCAAGTTTAAGCATTTTAATAAAACAATTGAAAAAGATAATGGTAGGCCACCTTGCATATAGTTGTCACTCAATAAATATCTGTTCAATCAGTAGTTTCTTTTATTTCCATGTCTAACAGAATTCATACTTAATTATCGTATTTCTTATGCAATTATGAGATGTAATTTAATATCAAAAAGTTAACAATTTGTTTAATGTGTACAAATCCAGCCAAAGTCAAGTCTTTTCACTTTTAGTCTTTGAAATTCCTCACAATAAAAAAACTCCATTGTGTGACAGACTGTTTAAAAAAATCAATTAAAAAATTATATAAGAAATATTAAAAGGCATAGGAAAATTGATTATTTTAATTTTAAACCTGGAACTGTTAAAAGCAGTAAAAATAAATCCTGAGGCAGACATCATCTTTAGTGCACTTGCATTTATGAATATTTTTATATAAAAAAAAAAACTTTCCCAAATAGGGAATTCTAACTTGTGCATAGCTCTGTGTAAGCATCTCAGGATGTTACCTTTACCCAGAGTCCTTTTCTCTATCTCACTTCCATCCAGTCTGCTAAAGTTTAAGTACCAATGGCCCAGAACAAAAAAGATAAAACAAATCACAAACTATTTTTTCACCATAAGATATCTTCTCATCACTTAAGGAGACAACTTGCTCTAAGATAATTATGCAGCGTTAGGAATCATTAATAGTTTATGATCCAGAACTTAAAGAGACAGGCCTAGGAAACATCTTCCTTGTTTCTGTATATGTTTCTACCATATAAGACAATTCTAGGTAAATGGAGGCAAAGATTAATGGAGTGGAGGAAGCACAGGGGAAAACACAAAACAAAAATGCACTAATAGACACTTGTCAGTGCTAACACCCAGAAGTGCCAACAGATGCGGTCAATTTAACGAAGCACGTGCCTCAGATTTGGCACTATTTTCCAGTGGGAAGCTCTTTCAGAAGAAGCATCACATTATACCACTCTTTTCACCACTCAATGCCTGGCATCTCTGCTGCCTTGAAACTGGCACATCATGTTGCGTGTGAGAACCACGCCACCCTGACAGGTGGTCCTAACTCTCTGCCAGAGTAACACAATGAGCATCAGATTCTCGGTCCAAAGTTGGCACCAACCAATCCTTGCTTCCCCCAGCAAAATGAGAAAAGTCAGACACTGTCCTTCTAAAACTACAGGACCATTCTGGGAAAATCAAGCAACACAGAAACAAAAGGAACATGAAAGCAGAGAAAAGAAAACACACATGAAATGCCGCTGTCACAATTCAGTCGGCAAGGGTCCCAAATCCAAACACAAGGGTCCTACACCCTGTGAGCTACTCATTTGTCCTATTTTTTTTAAGCTAGCATGACTCTAAGTCAAATAAAAAAAGATGTCTTAATTCAAAATGAAAATATGAGGAAACGATATCCCAAGAATAAGAATATTGTATTTTAGCTGCCTGAACTATGATAAAGAAAGCAATATAGCAAATAAAGTTTAAGAATTTAAAACAACTGAGATTTTGTCTTTTATAATAAATAGATTAGAATTCAAAATGGTTGCTTTAGTTATATAGCAAATTCATCCCCCTCCTAAAGAGATTCTTTCCTCCCCACTATAAATGAGAGTAATTAAATTTCTCAGTTCTCGCTCCCATGAAACAAGTATTGTAAGATATTACCATATTTTTCGGACCATAAGATGCACCTAGGTTTTAGAGGAGGAAAATAGAAAAAAAATTTTGAAGCAAAAAAGGTGGTAAAATATTTAATAACATAAATAACATAATATTTCATCAATGTAAATGTAAACAGAACGTTCACACTATAAGAAGTGCCCCCATTTTCCTCCCAAATTTGGGGAGAAGTGCATCTTATAGTCCAAAAAATACAGTAACTTAGAAAAATTGTTTTGGCTATTCTAGCAAGAGAGATTAATTCCCAATCTGAAATGAGGCTTTAAGAGAGGGATAAATATGGACAAAATGTCACATCATAAGAATAATACTTTTTGTTTTGGGCACTCAGAAATAATAACCAGTGCACCATCAACTTCATCTGACTTGGTACTTTTTTAATGAGAAAATATATGCTTCCTTTATAAGGAAATTTATTTTTCTTAAAAAAAATTCTGTTGCAAAAGATCTTAATTGAAGATATTCTATTTAAGCATCAAAAAAAAAAAGGCAGACAAATGTATGTGTGTAGATTTTTTCATTTTCTAAAAATCCCAGGATTCCAGAGGTTAGCAGAGAATTGCCTGTTAATAAACTCAGTTAAAAATTGTCCAGAGACTCAAAATATAGACATCACATCTATAAAGAAAGCTAATGAGCTTATCAAAAAGAAATGTATCCTTTGAAAGAGCTTTTTAACTAGTTAAATCATTCATTTCAGAGTACTCAATTTTTCATTCCCTTATTAAAAAATATTAAATCTGTTCCTCTGCAAAAACATTTCTTGAACTTCAAGTTTATATGGAACTAATGCTAGACCTCTCCTTGAATTTATGTTCAGATCCAAAAAGAACAAAGACCAGGCCACTCAAAATGTAAGTTCGAATAATAAATATCATTATTATCTGTATCCAATACATATTGAACTGAACTTCCATGACAAAAGAGCTTTTATTCTCAGTGGAACACTTACAAACATGTGGACAACACACGCAACTGGAACAAGGAATCCTCATTGCCATGACATGTGTTTACTATTCAGCTTTTTGTACAGTCCACACTGACTAGATAGGGGCAAACAAAAATGTGTGACTATGTCTTAAGATATCTCGAAGTCCAAATGAAAATACATACACCTAATCTCCATTACTATCAAGAGCTCTTCTCTGTTTGACTCAAGGAAATTTAATAGAGAGTAGATGCAAGAAATTAGCAATGTAAAATGAATTACCATATGATCCAGCAATTCCACTTCGTGGAATTTATCCTAAGGAAACAAAATCACTATTCTGAAAGGACATTGCACCCCTATGTTCATTGCAGCATTATTTATAATAGCCAAGACATAGATATAATCTAAGTATTCACTGGCAAATGCATTAAGGAAAACATGGCATGTATACACAACGGAGTATTGTTTAGCCACAAAAAAGGAAATCTTGTCATTTGTAATAACAAGGATGGACCTCAAAGGCATTATGCTGAGATAAGTCAGAGAGAGAAAGACAAATACTATGGAATCTCACCTTTATGAGTGTAAGGAAAAAAAACAAGAAAAGAAAACCACTCATAGAGAGAACAGATTGGCAGTTGCCAGAGGTGGGGTAAGGTGGGGTGGATAAAAGTGGTGAAGAGGTACAAACTTCCAGTTATGAAATAAATAAGTCGGGAGGGTGCATGGTGACTGCTGTTAATACTTTACTGTATATTTGAAAGTTGCCAAGAGTAAATCTAAAAGTTCTCATTATAAGAAAAATAAATTTGTAACTATGCATGGTGATGGATGTCAAGTAGACTTACTATGGTAATCATTTTGCAATACTCAATGAGGTCTGTCTGCAAAAAAATCCAGCCATTGTTAATATAACAAGAACAGTTCACATGACATCCATGTAACCCGGCAGCCAAGGAGAGTAGACTGGAATGCACATGGGTGAACAATGATGACTTCACTGTACTAGTCAATGGGGGCAGTAGATGCCATTGAGTGAGCATGTGTACTGTGTGTCCATAGCATTCGAAATGACTAAGCAAATAGAGCAACAAATCTGCATCAAATGTCGCATTAAGCTTGAACATTCCTCTGTGGAAACTATTGGGATGATTCAGAAGGCTGCAGCTATGAGCAACTGGTGACTGGCAGCCTCATCATGACAGTGTGCCTGCTCGTGTATCATGTTTCATGCAGAGGTTTTTGGCAAAACATCAAATCACCCAGGTGATTCAGCACCCCTAAACCCTAGAATTGGCACCCTGCAACTCTGGCTTTTCCAAAAACTAAAATCACTTTTGAAAAGGAAAAGATTTCAGCCCTGGCTGGTGTAGCTCAGTGGATTGAGCATGGGCTGTGAACCAAAAGGTTGCCAGTTCAATTCCCAGTCAGGGCACATGTCTGGGTTGCAGGCCAGGACCCCAGTGGGGCCCACGTGAGAGGCAACCACACACTGATGTTTCTCTCCCTCTCTTTCTCCCTCCCTTCCCCTCTTTCTAAAAATAAATAAATAAAAATTTAAAAGGAAAAGATTTCAGACTGTCAATGAGATTCAGGAAAATACTACGCTGATGGAAATTGGGAGAACTGTGTGAGGTCCCCAGGTGCCTACTTTGAAAGGGCTGGGGCGTCATTGTCTTGTGTACAATGTTTCTTTTATCTTCTTCAAGAAATGTCTCCATTTTTCATATTGCATGGCTGGATACTTTCTGGGCAGACCTCATATACATATATCAAATTGTTATGATGCACATGTAAAACTAATACAATGTTATATGTCAACTATACCTCAATAAAATAACAAAGTGTACATTTCAGGGAAAACAAAGAAATTAGCAGTTTAGAGATCACAGTCATCCATTCTACATAAACACACCATGAAAAGAAGGGGATACTTATTGAGTACCTACTGTGAGGCGGATATAGGAAGGAAAAATTTAACAGGGAAGTATAGGGAAGCAGGATATTCTGTTCCTTGAGCATTCTGAATAATAAAAGACTTATTTTAATCAAACTATACTAGATTCTAAGCCCTTCAAGGGCAGGGACTGTGACTTTCTAGTTTTTGTATCCCTGACACAGGGCCTGATACAAAGGATACCTTCAATGTTTGATTAATTATTGGTGAAAGAATGCATGAGCAAAATTGATAATCTTGTATGCCATTTTAGAACAGAATCAGAAAAGTATCTTATGAATTCCTTAACCAGAATTATTTTTGCATATGGAGTTCTTACCACTTCCCTGTGAGGTTATTTTTAGTTTGTGATAACCTTGCTCCCCTTAAAAAAGATTCAGCCATCATATATATGAAGTTGGACATTAAAATGATGTTTAAAAATTATCCCAGGAAGATATTATCTATAAACAAATAAGTAGTTTCTATTTTAGCATGTTTAAAAACGAGTATGGAAAAATCTGACACACAGAAGAGATGCTGAAAACATAGTCAACAGAGGCAAGGAAAGGCTCCACCTGACTACGTCAGCACTAGTTTGGGTGACAATGAGACCAAGGGGGATTTGGGAGTTGTGAAGGACCGAAGGGCACAGCAGAGGAGCTGGCAGAGCGAAGATGCTGTTCTGATGGTGCTGGGTGGAGTAGAGCAAGGGGGAAGGAGTTGGGCTTCCAGTCACAAAGTCCTGCCCTGCTCTGCTGGATCCTGGGGTTATAGCAGGTATGGCTCAGGACATAGAACCTTGTTAAGGAGGGGACAGAGACTTGCCTTGTATGTAGGTCATAGGAAGGACTTCCTCCAAATAAGCTAATAACTGAGTGCAAGACACTCTCTTAAGAATCAACATTGATCTGCACCTCCACACCTGCAACAAGCTTAGGAGGCAGAGTTCAATCTTCCCAACATCATCTGGGAAGTCAATGAGTGGGAACTGAAAAGAACAGTGAAAACCAGCTCAAAATGATGGAGAGTACAGCTTGAGGGATGGGTGTTTTCACCCACTTTAAACTCCCAAGAAGAAAACATTCTGATGTAACTCAAAGCCTGCATGGGCAGGAGGACACAGAGGACAGAAAGGAAACAAAAGTCCACGGCCAGAGACAACTTCCAAGGTCAAGGCACTGAGGCCTAGATGTACGCAAAGGGGCAAGCTCCTACAGCTTTATATTTTCCAAAGACTAAATAAGCTGCTGGTGACTGCATGGAACCATACCAGTCTGGAAGCAGGTCCACAGCCTCAACTTTAATCCACTCTTTCCTTTTCCTAAAGACAGCTCAAGTGAAGAGAAAAACAGAGCCTGGGAAGGTCAGGCACCCTGTAGACAAGAGGCCAACAGGAAGCTGCCTTCAAAGGCTTCCTTATCCATCCATTTGTCTTCTAACTGTTCTAAGTAACGTCAACCAAATGAAAATCTATTCATATTCTTAAAAGCCACATCTACCACTGCTATTGGTGTGCAAACATTAAATATTTCTGGGTTTGCTTTCTCAAGAACATTTGCATCCTTAATATGAAAGGTCTATAACAATCTCTTTATAAAATCTCTTTCTAATTTTAAAGTAAAAATATTATAAATGTTAGAAGAATGCTCCTGGACTAAAAAGAAAGGTTATATTGCTGCTAATAGTTAATATAGTTCCAATAATACTAAAATATACTTAACTAATTTTTCATGAAATCAAAGTATTAATTGAAAACCATCACACATTAAGCACTTTTACCTTTGGTATTAGTTTTCAAAGGCTTTATTTTAAAAAATCTAACTTTTGTATGAATGGCTCTTGGAAATAATTTTATAATTCACAAATGAATTAAAAACAGAGACATATATCAGAATATCTATACATGTGAACTGAAATAGAAAAAAAGGTTAGAAAAAGGACCCTAGAAAATATGAAGTGTCTTTAGTATTTTTCACCATTCCGTGAGAATATGCCATTAAGAAGGCTAATAAATGTATCAGTTCACCTAATAGATATTTTAGTCTCCTAATAATTTTTCCATTATTTCATAAGAACAATCTTGAGAATTAAAAAGAGGTTTTATTATACCTCTTCAATAGTGTTCCCAAATATGTTGAAACTATCAACATTTAGTACTTTCTTCAAAAAGCACTTCTGATGTCTTAGAAATCTATTCAGAATAGGAAGTAGTCACTTTAAAGGATATTGAAATTAATAAAATGATACTCCGTAGAACTTTAGAGTTATCTTTGAGAAAAGCCAACAGACTTCATTTTTTATTTTCTTCAGGAAAAATAAGACTACTGGTAAATTGTTATTTTACCTAACTGCAAATTCAGATTTAACTGCCAGTTTAACAATATGCAATACCATTGTCTGTGATGAACAAAACAGTGAGGGAATAAATAGACCCTTTCCCTATCTCCCACTCCCATTACTGATTCACAATCTCATGGAAAAGCTATGCCACGGACTTCTGGCCAAGATAGAGGCATAGGTAGACACAATGTGCCTCCTCACACAACCAAAAAAAGGACAACAACAATTTAAAAACAAAAAACAACCAGAACTGACAGAAAATCAAACTATATGGAAGTCTGACAATCAAGGAGTTAAAGAAGACACTTTCATCCACACTGGTAGGCAGGGCGGAGCCCGGCAGCCGGGCAGAGAGGACTCGAGGCAAGGCGGTGGTTTGTGGAGCAGGGCAGGCAATGCTGTAGCTGGCTGGTGAGACCGAGGCTGGCAAACCTGGCAAAACAACAGCTGGTGGACCCTGACCCAGCAGGGCCGAGGCGGGTGGAGCCGGGGGTCCCACATTCGTGTGCAGATAAATCAAGAGGAGCAGCTGGGGATTGAAACAGACCACACAGCCCAGGGGCCCAGTGCGGGAAAATAAAGCCTCAAACCACCGATTGAAAACACCTGTGGGGCTTGAGGCGGCAGCAGGTGAAACTCCCAGCTTTACAGGAGAGTTCGTTGGAGAGACCCAGAGGGTCCTAGAATGTACACAAACCCACCCACCCGGGAATCAGCAGAAGGGCAGAATTTGCTTGTGGGTAGTGGGAGAAGTGACTGAAAGCCAGCAGAAAGTGGAGCAAGTGCCATTGTTCCCTCTCAGACTCCTTCCCCACAGACAACGTCACAAAGCAGTGACGTGGGTTACCCTGCCCTGGTGAATACCTAAGGCTCCGCCCCTTATACGTAACAGGTGTGTGGAGAAAAAAAATGACCCAAATGAAAGAACAGATCAAAGCTCCAGAAAAAATGCAACTAAGCCACGAAGAGATAGCCAACCTATCAGATGCACAGTTCAAAACACTGGTAATCAGGATGCTCACACAATTGATTGAATTTGGTTGCAAATTAGATGAAAAAATGAAGGCTACACTAAGTGAAATAGGGGAAAATGTACAGGGAACCAATAGAGATGGGACGGAAACTGGGACTCAAAACAATGGTGTGGACCAGAAGGAAGAAAGAAACATTCAACCAGGAAAGAATGAAGAAACAAGAATTCAAAAACAATGAAGACAGGCTTAGGAACCTCCAGGACATCTTTAATCATTCCAAAATCCGAATGATAAGGGTACCAGAAGGAGAAGAGAAAGAGCAACACATTGAAAAGTTATTTGAACAAATAATGGAGAACTTCCCCAATCTGGCAAAAGAAATAGACTTCTAGGAAGTCCAGGAAGCTCAGAGAGTCCCAAAGAAGCTGGACCCAAAGAGGAATACACCAAGGAACATCATAATTAAATTACCCAAGATTAAAAATAAGGAAAGAATCCTAGAAGCAGCAAGAGAAAAGGAGACAATCACCTACAAAGGAATTCCCATAAGACTGTCAGCTGATTTCTCAAAAGAGACCTTATAGGCAAGAAGGGGCTGGAGAGAAGTATTCCAAGTCATGAAAGGCAAGGACCTACATCCAAGAATACTCTATCCAGCTAAACTCTCATTTAGAATGGAAGGGCAGATAAAGTGCTTCTCAGATAAGGTCAAGTTCAAGGAGTTCATCATCACCCAGCCTTTATTATATGAAATGTTAAAGAGATTTATATAAGACATGGAGGGATATCAACAGGAGAGTGGGAGGGGGAGAGAGGAGGAAAAGGTACAGAGAATAAGTAGCATAAATGGTAGGTAGAAAACAGACGGCAGGGGTGGTGGTGGTGGTGGTGGTTAAGAATAGTATAGGAAATGTAGAAGCCAAAGAACTTATGTGTATGACCCATGGACAAGAACTAAAGCGGGGGAACGTGGCTGAGGGGCAGTATGTGGGGTGGAGGGAAATAAAGGGGGGTAATGAGACAACTGTAATAGCTAGAAATTTTTAATAAAGTAATAAAATAAAGGAATGGAGCCCTGGCTGGTGTAGCTCAGTGGATTGAGCGCGGGCTGGGAACCAAGCGGTCCCGGTTCGATTCCCAGTTAGGGCACATGCCTGGGTTGCGGGCCAGGTCCCCGTGAGGGCCGTGTAAGAGGCAACCATACATTGCTGTTTCTCCCTCTCTTTCTCCCTCCCTTCCCTTCTCTCTAAAAATAAATAAAAATAAAAAAAATCTTAAAAAAAAAAAAAAGTGCTTTAAAATAAAGGAATGGAATTAAACAAGATACCTAGAGAGAGCTTATACCTTTTGACCCACGTTCCATCGAAGTGATAAACTTACATAAAAAGATCATTTCACATCATACAATTAAGAAGACAAACATCACGCTTACTTTCTCTAAATGCTTTACAGTAGCCCAGGAAGGATAACAGAAAGAAGAGGGCACCCAGGAGGTCTGCACGGCCGACAACACCAGCAACCTTAAAAGAAAAGGAAGAAAAAAAGATTTACATTTAAAATTTTTGAAACAAATAAACTTAGAAAATATAAAAAAATTTATCCTTAGAAGTAGAAAACAAAAACCTTTTAAAACTCTGCCATCTATTAAAATAATCTGTGTAACTGCAATATCCCTGTGGCCTTACCTTCATTTGGTTTTTTATTGGTGTTGGTTGAGGACTTAACTGTTTCTAAAAGGAAACTGGATTGCTCTGCACATACTGGCGGCTATTCTGTGGGCTGGACACAGTCAGTGATGCAGCTGTATAGTGAAAGCCCTGTCACTTAGCACTCTGTCCCCAGGAGCTGCAGAGACTTAGGCTTCTGATGTCCCCAATGTGGAAAATGTTATCAGCTTAAGGGGCACGATATTTAAAAAAGAAAATTTGATTGAAACATAAAGGCAAGGTGGGAAATAGGTATTGTAAGTCATCAGGCAGAGCCCTGGCTAGTCTACCTTGGTTGGTTAGAGTGTCATCCTATAAACCAAAACGTCACCAGTTCAATTCCTGGTCAGGGTACATGTCTAGGTTGCAGTTTCCATCTCTTGATCACGGTGCTTGTGAAAGCCAACCGATTAATGCTTCTCTCTCACACAGATGTCTCTCTCCCCACCCTCCTGCTGCCCCTTCTCCTCTCTCTAAAAATCACTAAGCATGTCTTTGGATGAGGATTTAAAAAAAAAAAGTCATCGGGCAGATAGAAAACCACAGGGATAATTGCTCTATGCTGCCTCTGCCATCTTTTCTTTCCTTCAGACCAAAACTGGGTAAGTGGGTTAATCTGGAAAGCAGAATGCTCCAAAAGTGATTGACAAGATGAAAACAGAGTAAAATTTATACCATTCCTACCCCCATTTTCTTATTCTGACAACTGTCCCTCCCTTCTATTAGTGACAATAAAGCAATATGAAATTTGGGTTTTATTTCTTTCAAGGTAATTATTCCAATAATTGTTCTCCAAATGTTTTGTGGCAATGAGAGATGCGGAATTCCACTCATGAGTATTGGGCTAGTTTACATGGCATTCTTTACTAACTAGCACCTGGATGTGACATATATCAAAGTGTTACTGGACGGTGGCAAGATAGGTGGGAGTGGAGTCTACTTCCCCCTGTTCGCTGGTAAAACACCTAGCCCATCTTCTGAGGAACAGAGCGAATACCCAATAGTATTCTAGCACATATGAAGATTAGAGACCAAAATTATAGGGGACATTGAATGATCAGATGGTAAGGAGAGTGCTTTAGGACAATAAGGTCCCCAGGACCAGCGTGGGGACCAAGGCAGGCTGCGGCCCCAGGCCCAGTGTATAGGTCTGCTGCAAGATTCTTGGGGGAGAGCCAGGTTGGGCTGTGTGAGAGGCCAGGTGCTTCTCTGGACCAGCAGGCTTGAATAGGAGGAAATTTTAAAAATGAAAGAGAGAAAAAAAGAGGCACTCCGTGGCTGTTTCGGGAATTCTCCGCAGCAGCCGTCCCCATCCTATGCCCCTACCCACCAAAGTCCTGGGGTCGGTACTGCCCCGTGATTGGCGCCCCAGAGCGGCTGCCCACACATACTCCAGAAGAACCGGGAACAGTGTGCAACCGGTGGCCCCTGGTCTGGCGCTGGCTCACCCGTGCCCACTCCAAAAGCACCAAGGGCAATGGGCGCCCACTGATTCGCAGCATGGAGGCAGCCCGCCCATACCTACTCCAGAAGAACCAGGAACGGTGTGCAACTGGTGGCCCCCAGCCCGTGGCAGCTCGCCCATGCCCAATCCGGGGGCATCGGGAAAGTGCACACCCGGTGATCTGGGACCTGGCAGCGGCCCACCTGCACTCACTCCAGAAGCACCGGAGGTGGTGCACATAGGTCTGAGGAGCTCACGTCTGGGGTGCCAGGCACAAAGGGCCTCCCACACAGCCCCTGCAGGGTCGACTGGCTCTGTAGGAGAAAGGCAGAAGTGCCCCGCAGAGGGGAGCTTCAGTCTGAGGAAATACTTGATTCAGTGGGGGGTTAAACTACCCAGAGGAGCACTGAGAGTCCCTAGCATCTAGACCAGCAAAGAGCAAGAAGGTGGTGTGAGAGCTGACCCTAACTGATGCACTTTAAGGACAGCACAACTGGTGGAGTAAAGGCCTAGGCTGGGCACAGAAGGGCACCTAGGAATTGGCTGGAGGCTGGACAACAGCGAAGAGTGCATGGCAGGAAGGGAGAAAAGCAAAACCAATACCTTCCCAGCCTGACACAGCCAGGAAGATCAGAAGAACAGGCCTGACCAGTTTAAAGCCAGCAGGCATTTTCTTTTCTTTTTTTTTTTTTTAATTCCTTCTTCCCTTCTGTCCTTCTTTCTTTTTTTTATCCCTTCTTCCTCCCTTTCCTTTATTATTTTTTGTTGCTTCTTTCTTTTATTTCTTGTCAAATTAAAAAAGTTTTCTTTTAATTCCTTCTTCCTTTCTTTCCTTTCTTTTTTACTCCTCCTTCCTTTTTTCCTTCCTTCCTTTCCTTTTTTAAGTTCTTCTCCCTTCCTTCCCCCCTTTTTTTCCTCTTCTTTTTCCACAGGTGAGACATTAAAAACTGGAGCTGAGAAAAGAGCAGAGTTAGATCCAAACAGGGGTCATCCCAAAAAACAGAGACAGTGACACAAATTACACTTTGCTACTCCAGAGAACTTGCAAGGTGTGAGCGGTGAACACCAGTACACCTGCTGAAAGAGGAAATTCACCAACAAAGGAAGCACCAACAGAAAACAATGGAAGAAAGTGAAGGAGGAAGTGGAACGCACACTAACCTCAATCTAGGACAGACCTGGAAATAAAACAAATTTGGGGAGAAATTACCAACAACAAACAACTGAACAAGAGTGAGCGAGAAGCCTCAAAACCTTGTACACACAGAAAAATCAGCTTCAACACAACCTGTCCACACCTGCACAACAGAATACAAGGTGTCGTGGATGGAGTGACCCTCAGTTAATCAGATGGAGAAAAGGACTCACCAAAGAAAGACCCAACAACAACCAAAACCCAAAGACATACAGAGAGCCAACATAAATGACAGTCCAAGACCAGCCAGCTCAGGAGATTACGGAGACCACACCATTGAATCTCACAGGTATTCTACCATAGAAGTTCATACCATAAACCCAGGGAGTCAGAACAGATCAATTTAAGAAGCAGAGGCTAACAAGAAGAGTCTCACAAACAATGGGAAGACAAAGAAACAATGCCCAAATGAAAAGAGAGGAGGAAGCCTCACAAAGAATGCTAAATGAAATAGAGGCGAGTCAACTATCAGATACGGAGTTCAAAGCAATGGTTATCAGGAAGCTCAATGAGCTCACAGAGAATTACTAGAAACTACAGGGAACCTACAATGAACTCATTGCAAACTATTATCAACATGAAAAAAAGAAACTACCAACAAGGGCCAAGAGGAAATGAAGAATACATTTCTGAACTGAAGAACACATTAGAAGGAATCAAAAGCAGCCTTGATGAAGCAGAGGATCAGATCAGTGAGCTGGAGAACAAGGTAGGAAAAAACACCCAGGAAGAGCAAGAAAAGGAAAAGAGGGTCAGAAAGAATGAAGAAGGATTAAGGGAAATACAGAACAACATGAAATATAATAATATCCATATATTAGGGATACCAGAAGGAGAAGAACAAGAGCAAGGGATAGAAAACCTGCTTGAAAAAGTAATGATGGAAAACTTCCCTAATCTTATGAGAGAAAAAGTCACACAAATCAAGGAAACACAGAGTCCCAATCAAGAGGAACCTAAAGAGGCCCAGTTCAAGACACATCATAATTAAAATGGCAAAATTCCAAGACAAAGAGAGAATCTTAAAGGCAGCGAGACAGAGACAGGAAGTAACATACAAGGGAGCCCCGATAAGGCTAGCAGCTGATTTCTCAATGGAAACGCTCCAAGCCAGAAGAGAATGGCAAGAAATATTCCAAGTAATGAGAACCAGAGGGCTGCATCCAAGGCTACTGTACCCAGCAAGGTTCTCAATCAAGATAGATGGCCAAATAAGGAGCTTCCCAGACAAAAGATGTCTAAAAGAATACACCTCCACCAAACCAGCTCTGCAAGAGATGCTAAAGGGGCTGCTTTAAGGAAAGGAAGGAAAAGAGAGAGAGAGAAGAACACAAGTACAAAAAAATGCCAATTAATAAATACCTATCGATAATAACCTTAAATGTAAATGGTTTAAATGCTCCAATCAAAAGACATAGAATAGCTGAATGGATAAGAAAGTATGACCCACACATATGCTGTCTACAAGAGACCTATCTCAGGACAAAAGACCTACAGACTGAAAGTGAAGGGCTGGAAACAAATTTTCCAAGCAAACAGATGGGAAAAAAAGGCCGGGGTAGCAATATTCTTATCAAACGAAATAGACTTCAAAAAAAGGGCTATAAAGAGAGACCCAGACAGACATTTCATAATACTCAAGGGAAGAATCCATCAAGAAGACATAAACATTGTAAACATATATGCACCCAACACAGGAGCACCCAAATACATAAAAAAAATCTTGGAGGACTTCAAGAAAGATAGTGACAGCAACACAATTATAGTAGGGGGTTTTAACGCCCCACTGTCGAAAATGAACAGATCTTCCAAACAAAATATCAACAAAGATATTGTGGTATTGAACAATGCCCCAGATGAAATGAACTTAACTGATATATATAATGAGCCTTTCACCCCAAAGAAGCTAATACACATTCTTTTCAAATTCACATGGAACATTTTCAAAGACAGACCACATGATAGGACACAAAACAAACCTCAACAAATTCAAGAAAACTGAAATCATATCAAGTATTTTCTCCAACCACAAGGGACTGGAATTAGAAACCAACCCAAAGGAAAAAAGCCCCAAACACTCAAAATCATGGAGATTGAATAGCATGCTATTAAACAATGTACGGGTCAAGAATGATATCAGGGAAGAAATCAAAAAGTTTCTTGAAACAAATGAAAATGAACTCACAACAACCCAAAACTAATGGGACACAGCAAAGGCAGTTCTGAGAGGGAAGTTCATAGTGACACAGGCCTACCTAAAGAGATACCTACCTAAATGGTAGAGATATCTCATTAGGTAGAGATATCTCATTAGGTAGAGATATCTACCTAAATGAGATACCTAAAAAAGACAGAAACATTTCAAATAAACAACCTAACCCAATGCCTACAAGAACTCGAGGAACAAAACAAAGACAGCCCAGAGCAAGTAGAAGGAAGGAAATAACCAAGATCAGATCAGAATTAAATGACATGGAGACTAAAAGCACAATTCTAAGGATCAATAATCCAGGAGCTGGTTCTTTGAAAAGATAAACAAAATCGAAAAGCCTTTAAGGAGGCTCATAAAGAAAGAGAGAAGACCCAAATAAACACAAAGAGAAATGAAAGAGGAGAGATTGCAACAGATGCCACAGAAATACAAAGGACCATAAGAAAGTACTAAGAAGGATCGTATGCCAAGAAATTTGAAAACCTTGGTGAAATGGACAAATTTCTAGAAAAATACAATCTTCCAAAACTCAATGAAGAAGAAGTAGAAAGCCTGAACCGACCAAAAACGGCAGGTGAAATTGAAGCAGTGATCAAAAAACTCCCAATGCACAAAAGCCCTAGAACAGATGGTTTCACAGGAGAATTCTACAAAGCATTTAAGGAAGAGCTAACCCCTATCCTTCACAGACTGTTCCGAAAAATCCAATCACATAATCATATCAGTAGATGTGGAAAAAAGCATTTGATAAGGTACAGCACCCATTTATGATAAAAATGTTCAGCAAAGTGGGAATACAGGGAGCATTACTCAACATCATAAAGGCCATATTGAGAGACCTACAGCCAACATCATACTCAGTGGGCAAAAATTAAAATGTTTCCCACTAAGATCAGGAACAAGACAAAGTTGTCCACTATCACCACTTCTATTCAACATAGTATTGGAAGTTTTAGTCACAGCAATCAGACAAGAAAAGGAAACAAAAGGTATCCAAACTGGAAAGGAGGAAACAAAAGTGTCATTGTTTGCAGATGACATGATAGTGTACATAGAAAATCCTATAGACTCTGCCAAAAACCCGCCCAACCTAATAAATGAATTTGGCAAAACAGTGAGATACAAAGTCAATATCCAGAAATCAAAGGCATTTTTGTTTTTTTTTTTTAAGATTTTATTTATTTATTTTAGAGAGAGGGGAAGGGACAGAGACAGAGAGGGAGAGAAACAGCAATGTATGGTTGCCTCTCACATGGCCCTCACTGGGGACCTGGCCTGCAACCCAGGCATGTGCCCTGACTGGGAATTGAACCGGGACCCTCTGGTTCCCAGCCCACGTTCAATACACTGAGCTACACCAGCCAGGGCTTAAAGGCATTTTTGTATACCAACAATGAAACATCAGAAGCAGAAATCAGGAAAAAAAATCCCATTTGATACAGCAACAAGAAAAATAAAATACCCAGGAATAAACCTAACCAAAGAGGTAAAAGACCTGTACTCAGAAAACTACACAACACTGAAGAAAGAAATCATGGAAGACACAAACAAATGGAAACATATACCATGCTCATGGATTGGAAGAATCAACATCATCAAAATGTCCATACTCCCCAAAGCAATATATATAGATTCAACGCAATCCCTATCAAAGTTCCAATGACATATTTCACAGATATCGAACAAACACTTCAAAAATTTGTATGGAACCATAAACGTCCCCGAATATCAGCTGCAATTTTGAGAAAGAAGAGCAAAGCAGGAGGGATCACAATTCCTGATATCAAACTATATTACAAGACCACTGTAATCAAAACAGCCAGGTACTGGCATAAAACAGACAGATAGACCAATGGAACAGAATAGAGAGCCCAGAAATATACAATTTATACCCAGAAATTGACCAAGGCTTTCTGGCCAATTAATTTTCGACAAAGGGACCAGGAGCATAAAATAGAGTAAAAATAGCCTCTTCAACAAATGGTGTTGGGAAATCTGCACAGCTATATGCAAAAAAAAGAAACTCGAGCACCAACTTACATCACAATAAAAATAAAAGGTGGATCAAAGACTTAAATATAGGTCGTGACACCATAAAAGTCCTAGAGGAAAACACCGGTAGGAAAATCTAAGACATTCCACGCAGCAACATCTTCACTGACATGTCCCCTAGAGCAAGGGACATGAAGGAAAGAATAAACAAATGGGACCTCATCAAAATGAAAAGCTTCTGCACAGCTAAAGAAAACAGTATTAAAATAAAAAGAGAACCAACTGTATGGGAAAACATATTTGTCAATGATACCTCAGATAAGGGTTTGATCTCCAAAATATATAAAGAACTCACACGACTCTACTCCAGGAAGACAACAAACCCAATTAAAAAATGGGCAAAAGACTTGAACAGACACTTCTCCAAGGAGGACATACAGAGGGCCCAGAGACATATGAAAAGATGCTCAGCATCGGTAGCCATCAGAGAGATGCAAATTAAAACCACAATGAGATACCACCTCACACCAGTCAGAATGGCCATCATAAACAAAGGAATAGATAACTGTTGGAGAGGATGCGAAGAAAAGGGAACCCTAGTGCACTGTTGGTGGGGATACAGACTGGTGCAGCCACTGTGGAAAACAGTATGGAACTTCCTCAGAAAACTAAAAATGGAACTGCCTTTTGATCCAGCAATTCCACTGCTGGGATTATACCCTAAGAATCCTGAAACACCAATCCAAAAGAACCTATGCACCCCAATGTTCATAGTAGCACAATTCACAATAGCCAAGTGCTTGAAGCAACCTAAGTGCTCATCAGTAAATGAGTGGATCAAGAAACTATGGTACATTTACACAATGGAATTCTACGCAGCAGAGAGAAGGATGGAGCTCCTATCCTTTGTGACAGCATGGATGGACCTGGAGAGCATTATGCTAAGCGAAATGAGCCAGGCGGTGAGGGACAAATACCATATGATCTCACCTTTAACTGGAACATAATCAACAAAAGAAAAAAGCAAGCAAAATATAACCAGAGACATTGAAATTAAGAATAATCTAAGCATAGCCAGAGAGGAGGGGGGAGGGGATTGTGGGAAGAAGGGTTTTCAGGAACTACTATAAAGGACACATGGACAAAACCAAGGGGGGATGGAAGCAAGGGAGGGAGGTGGGTTTGGGTGGGGTGTGGGGCGGAGAGGGGAGAAAATGCAGACAACTGTAATTGAACAACAATAAAGTAATTTAAAAATTAAAAAAAAAAAGTTTTACTGATTCCTTAGTTATCACTTTAATGGCTAGTAAGTTCACCTTTTCTTAAATGGTATATATATGAGATACAGAGCAAAGAGTATTCTAAAAACTGGAAATAAGAAAATATACAATGAATATGAAAATTACTGCATTTACATATGAATCCCAAGTATGTGTATAAGCAATAGCTATACAGAAAGCTTTTTAGGACTTTCCCAGTACACTGATTAGATTTGCAACTCTGAGGATGATTATACATCCTGATCATGAACTCCTGATTCAGGTGCACATGGCACCCCAACGTGTCCCTCAATCTCTGAGAAGACTGAAAGAGCTGATGAACCCAACCTGTGAATGCCAATCACATCCAAGAAGGAAGCTAAGGACAAACAAGGACTCAAAAGGTCTGGAATGAGTATGCCAGTATGCTGGAGGGTTCAACAGTGTATTTGTTTCATGAGTGAAGTGAATATGCAATGAGAATTTTTGAATAGTCTGACCTGTAATGCACTCAATAAGGGACACTAAAATCAGGAATGCAGTGAAACCAAATAGAGCACATAGTAGGTGCTGGCTCACTGTTAGTTCCCTGCATGAGTCCCGAAGGATGCTCCTATAAATTCAAGGAGCAGAAAGGAATGGAAAGGAGTGCAAAAAGCTCAGGGTGAAGCAGGTATGGACTCCATAGCACCTTGGTGAGTGAGGGATGGAGCAGCTGGTCCTGTGGGCCTCCTGCCAGGACAATGAGCACTGTGGCTATCTACAGGTCCTGAGTATGACCTGGAATCCTAAACTGTTAGGGAGAATAAAGTAAGTAAAGCTAACCCAGAGAAACTTATCCAAAGGGGTCCTTATATCATAGAGGTCGGGGGAGCCCGTGGTGAAGGATGCAGGGGTCAGAGAAAAAGGTTCCCTGAAATGAGCAAAGGGGAGGGAACTGGTTTGGATAAATATAAGAACAGGGGCCAAAACAGCCAACCACTTATCTGGGTAGAAAAACTTATAGTAAAATGAACTTTAAACATCATAAACTTATTTTAAAACAAATATTCTTCCTTTGACTAACTGGTGAAGATACTACCAAGTTTAAGTAATGTGCAGTAAAGCACTGTCTGACATAAAGAAAAACAAGTTTTAAAAACTATGGCAAATCTCTTAAATTAAAAAAAGTATTCAGTCCTTATAATAAAATTTTGGCATAGTAATTAAAGAGATTTCATAGAAAAGATCGTAAAAGGCTACCCAAGCAGGCACCACATCTAACTGGGAAATGGGCATAAGGATGAGACTTTTTCTTCTTTTATGATATTTGCATAACATGTATTTTCAAGCAAAGTTCTTTACAAACACTATTTTTTTTTTCTTACAAATATCCTGAAACCACTCATATCAAGAGTAAGAGGATTTTGAACTCACTCAGAACAAATTTCCCTAAGATGTGCCACTCTGGCAGGTATAATTAGTTTGACCTGAAGGCAGCTGAGACCCTATGGGCTCAGAAGATACTTCTGCTCCTCAACTACCCAGAGGAATCTAAATTGAGGCCTTGCCCATAATGAGTTATTACCAGAAATACCTTTTTATGATCTATCTATAGGGCAGGGCAAACTTCTAATTACTGAGCATCATCACTTCTTATCATCCTGCAAATTCCCCTCGTCCCCTCTGGTGCTCCCAAGGCATCATCTCTTGGTTCAGGATGCCACATATACCTCATTTTCCCCTTCTGTCTCTGAACCTTCATGAATATGGGGGTCCCATGCATATGTGTGTAATTAAATTTGGTTACTTTCTCTTATTAATCTCTCTCATGCTGATTTAATTATTAGACCAGCTGAAAGAACCTAAGAGTAAAATTTCTTCCCCTATAGTTCTCCAGAAAAATCAGTGCATTCCCCCCTACCCACCACATTGTTTTCCCACTAGAAACAATGTATGCAGGGGCTATAGGAAGAATTAGAAGAAGGTGACAAGGAGAATGTTTCCCCACCCAACTCTTTCAGCATTAAGCTCTGGGTTCATTGGTAGGTCAGATTAAGGAGGCCTGAGCTGCCTGAATTCAGGCAATTTGAAATCTTCATCAAAACTTTAAGGAAAAGGAAAACTCACACTTACACTGTGTCTTTTGGGAACCCCCAGGGACTCTTTCCTTCCTGGTCTCCAAAGGACAAGGGTCTAGGCAACCCCCTCTCTTAGCTCTCCACTCTCTTCTGGTGACTGGTCTGTCAGATGCTTTACCCAACTGCAAATACCCCAGAGTGATTTGGCAGGGCAAGGTTGGAAATGAGACATTTCTATGAGTTAGGAAGCAAATAAAACATATTCCAATTATTTCACTACCAACTGGGGACCATGAGGTGGGAAGTCTTCAGGGTGTGACTGACTCATGTAGTTTGCCTAGGACTGTCCTTGTTTTAAAATGGAAAGTCCTGTGCCCCACAACCCCCTTAGTCTTAAGCAAAGTGGATGGCTGGTCACTACAAAGATTGGAAAATGAAGGTTCTTATTTGCAATGAGCAAAAACATTCCCAATGTTAATATAAACACACAAAACACACAAATATTAATGTAAAGAATGTAAAGAAATTTACATTACTAAATCTGTAGAAGTCTACACTGCTACTGCTTTCCCTTAATAAATGTAAACAGAAGCAGCACAATTATTCCCAAATCCTCAATCCTCATCCCAGATCCACGTTCAGTTGGGGTGCGTGGGGGGATGCTCTGCCCAGGGCTGCTATTAGAGATCCTGGCCAGGGCAACAGCACAAAGCTGGTTCCTCAGTCCTGCCCTGGAAACTCTGAGGAGCTCTCCTTCCATCTGGCTTATTGGATAATCCTGCTTTATGCTCACTTTTAAAGAGGGGTTAAATGCAGAGTAGAGGATTTCTGCCCAAGATGGAGGCATAGGTAGATACACTTTGCCTCCTCGCACAACCAAAAGAACAACAATAAACTTAAAAACAAAAAATAACCAGAACTGCTAGAAAATTGAACTGTATGGAAGTCTGACAACCAAGGAGTTAAAGAAAGAACATTCATTCAGACTGCACCACAACACAGCCACGTGGGTTGCCCTGCCCTGGTGAATACCTAAGGCTCTACCTTTTACAATATAACAGGTGTGCCAAGACAAAAAATATGGCCCAAATGAAAGAACAGATCAAAGCTCCAAAAACAGAACTAAGTGATGAAGAGATAGATGCAGAGTTCAAAATATTGGTAATCAGGATGCTCACAGAAATGGTTGAGTAGGGTTGCAAAATAGAGGAAAAGTGAAGGCTAGGCAAAGTGAAATAAAGCTAAATGTACAGGGAATTGTCAGTGAAGGGAAGGAAACCAGGACTCAAATCAATGATTTGGAGCAGAAGGAAGAAAGAAACATTCAACCAGAAAAGAATGAAGAAACAAGAATTCAAAAAACTGAAGAGAGGCTGAGGAATCTCTAGGACAACTTTAAATGTTCCAACATCCGAATCATAAGGGTGCCAGAAGGAGAAGAGGAAGAACAAGAAATTGAAAACGTATTTGAAATCATAATAAAGGAGAAGTTCCCCAATCTGGCAAAGGAAATAGACTTCCAGAAAGTCCAGGAAGCTCAGAGAGTCCCAAAGAAGCTGGACCCATGGCACATCATAATTACATTACCCAAGATTAAAAAGAACAAGAGAATCTTAAAAGCAACAAGAGAAAAGGAGACAGTTACCTACAAAGGAGTTCCCATAAGACTATTTGCTAATTTCTCAAAAGAAACCTTGCAGCCAAGAGGGGGCTGGAAAGAAGTATTCCAAGTCATGAAAGGCAAGGACCTACATCCAAGATGACTCTATCCAGCAAAGCTATCATTTAGAATGAAAGTGCTTCCCAGGTAAGGTCAAGTTAAAGGAGTTCATCATCATCAAGCCCTTATTATATGAAATGTTAAAAGGACTTACCAAAGAAAAAGAAGATGATCAAAAATATAAACAGTAAAATAACAACAACAAACTCACACTATCAACAACTGAACCTAAAAGAAAAAAAAAGCAAACAACTAGAACAGGAACAGAATCACAGAAATGGAGATCACATGGAGGGTTATCAGTGGGGAGGTGGAGGGGGAAGAATGGGGGAAAAGGCATAGGGAATAAGAAGCATAAATGGTAGGTACAAAATAGACAGACGGGGGTTAAGAAAAGTATAGTAAATGGAGAAGCCAAAGAACTTATATGTATGACCCAGGGACTTGAACTAAGGGCAGGGAATGCTGGTGGGAGAGGCGGTGCAGGGTGGAGGGGAATAAAGGGGAGAAAAAAATGGGACAACTATAATAGCAAATTCAATAAAATATACTTAAAACATAGAGTAGAAAATAACAGGGAGGTGTAGATAAGATAAAATTGAATACCGACTATTTGTGAAAACAATGGTAGGTTAATATACAAATTATCTGTCTTAGGAATACTAATTTTTAATGATCCATAACTTTTCCTTGCAATATGAGTTTGAATGGTTTTCATGGATTAGAGGGGTGGAAAAGATTGAGAAGTTTTTTCAGATGCCCCATTTTCTCCTATATAGCTAGACTTCTCTTGGCTTATTTTTAAATATCTCAAATGTAGAACTTTGGTGGTAACACATTCCCAGATTGCACATGCCTGGGGATGTGTACGTGCATGTGCACATCCAGTTATACTTGTTGGCATTTCCGATTTTTCTATAAACTAACTTTTCAGTATTTAAAATCAAAATTCTAGAAAAGTTTCTGTGGTTAATAATTCAAATATTTCATTTTGTTTTTAAGATCACACAAATTAGATAAGGACACAAACTGTAAATCAGTAGTTTTTACCAGAAATTCCCTTATTTCTGATCAATGTGTACACTATTTCTGAGTCCTAACAAACATTTAGACTATAGAAGAACTCACAAAAACAAATTATAATCTGACGAACATACACAGCTTACAGCAGTTCCCAGCTTGCCAATACCTTAAGTCCTCTGAATTTGCTGAAGTAAAAAATTATGAGAATTTTTTATAGCTTAGTAAAAAGATTAGAAGAACACTGTGAGAACAATTCCATAATCTTCTTAATACCAAAGAACAGGTAGTTTAATAAAATTAATAAATGAGATGCTAAAGGCAAGAATTTTGCTCAATATTTTGATATTTAATTTCAGGATGCTTAATATGACTGGTTAATGTGTAAGTATTTAAATACATATGAGATGCAGAAGTCTGGTAAAGAAGTAATAAAGTACATTTAGTAATTTATACTAGGTGCTTCATGTTCACAGAATGAATAAATAAGATCAATTTTTTTACCTCAGCAAACATGGTGATTTAAAGTTTCAAAGAGTTCCCATGGAGGTGGGGGTAGCGTGATTCCTGAAAATCCCACACAGTTTGCACCAAACATATTCAGCAGCAGCTCAGTGGAATAAAGGCATGGCCCATGGGACAGCAGGTTAGGCCTCTGTCAGGAGCTGCCAATCCACCTGGGCTGAGTCTGTCAAGGGGAAGAGAATAATACAGGGCAAAGACAAGGAGAAGTAGGTGGGGAGAATTCCCGAGTAATTCCACAGTAGGACTTAGGGACCCACTTTCCAGTTCAACTCAAAGTATGCCTCTGCCCAGCTGGTATAGCTCAGTGGATTGAGTGCGGGCTGGGAACCAGAGGGTCCCGGTTCGATTCCCAGTTGGGGCACATGCCTGGGTTGTGGGCCAGGTCCCCAATGAGGGCCATGTGAGAGGCAACCATACATTGCTCTTTCTCCCTCTCTTCTCCTCTCTCTGAAAATAAATAAAATAAAAAATCTTAAAAAAAAAAGAAATTAAAAAAAAAAAAGTATGCCTCTGTACAGACCTCAGACAGCAAGATTTTAAGCTCTATTCCTACATCTACCAGCTACACAACTCACCTGGAATAAGTCCTTTATTTGCCCTCCCAGGCCATTTCTTCTTCAGTAACGTTATGCTGCCACAGAGTTTCTGTGACAATCACGATAGCATGGGAAAGTATTTTACAACTTATAAATCTCTCAGCTAACACAGGAAAATTGAGCATCGAACCCTTCATGGAAGAAAGTCAATCTTAGCGTCTGGTTTGCAGATCCCAAAGCCAGGCAACATTCAACATTCGTAACTTTACAGTGTGATCATATAAGCGAAACAGAAAGTATTGGTTGGCCAAAAAGTCTGTTTAGTTTTTTCCATAAAATAAAAGACACATTTTTCATTTTCACCAATAACTTCATTGATTTGGATATTTTTAGTAGTATGTCGGCTCTCTCCCATGTGTATAACATTGACTGTTCTCAATTAATGTCTCAATTTGATCACTATCAACTTCAACTGTTCTATCCGACTGTGGAGCATTGTCCAGTGAGAAATCTTCAGTGTGAAACTTCACAAACCATTTTTGACCCATTCGATCAGTCACAGCACCATCTCCATAAACTACACAAATCTGTTGCATTTTTACCATTCTTGAAGTAATAAAGCAATAATATGTCAAAAATGTTGTATATTTTCTTCCATCTTCAATATTAAAATGGCTATACAAAAATTCACCAAGTTTGATAAGTTTTTTAAAAATGCATGCTGAAGAGGACACATGGACAGAACCAAGGGGGAGAAGGGAGGCAGGGGAGAGAGGTGGGATTGGAGGGGCAGGGGGGAGGGGAGGGGAGAGGATGCAGACAACTGTAATTGAACAACAATAAAGTAAAAGAAACAAACAAACAAAAAAAAGTAAAAAAAATGCACACTGATATGACAGCTGTCATAATACAATCTAACAAAATTGTTTTGAATAAAGTTAAAGACAACTAAGTGCTACTGGAGCTATCTTAGGGAAAAAAAACAAGCAAATTTCTTGGCCAACCCAATATCACCAGAGGTCATACTATACCATCATTATAAAATCTTCATTGGTATGGGACTCTGCTTTTTTCCACAAGAGAATTGTACTGGACCTACATATAATTGTTCCAAACATTTGACAGGGCATAGCCGTGTGTACGAGGTACTGTCTACAGCTCTAGGAGGATTTAAAGGAAGCCTGTTTTAGGAACCAAACTGACATATAGATGGCTTCTTGACCTGACACAAGTACAGATGCCATGAGCAGACAATACTTACGCACTCAGTGTGTACCGGGTGCACTGCAAACAGCAGTGCAGCCAGCAGGGATGATCTGGGGGCCAGGTTCAACCTCCGGCCTTTACTGCTGTACTGCAGGCCACCAAATAGCACTGAGAAGACATCCACCATGAGGACAGAGATGCCACCGTGCAGAAGGATGTTGACCATGTGGAAACTCATGGGGTGGAAGCCTCCAGACAAATAGTAGTTAATCCTGTAGCAAATGAAGGGTGCTCATACCAGGTGTGCAGAACCATGTGAAATAAATGCAAACCATCTCAAGAAAAAGGCTGGTAATTAAAATATTAAAAGGAGAAAAGACTCTGTGCAACTTGGGTAAAATAATACCAAGATAAATAATGCCATCAAGCTAAGAAGACTGAAGAGAAGGCAGGGACATAATTACCTGCAAAGGGGGAAATGGACGATAAGGTGATCTCAGAGGAGTGGGACAGAAAACTTGGTGGGAAAGGTAGACCAATTTTTAAGTGCAAAAACAACAAGACTACATTCCAAAATAATATATATATCACACATTACTCGTGACTATTCCAGAGGGATCTGAATATAAGAGTCATGTAACTTGCTTATCCACCCCCCTGAAAAAAAGTACTTTATAGTTTGTCTCCTGAACCATGAACTACTTTCTTATTGTCAGGGATTCTTATTTCTCACTGTTTTTCAATTACCAGTGGTTCCAATTCATCATTTCCATGCTTCTTTGAGATATCTAGACACAAGTATTTAATGCGTATAAGAAACATCTGTGAATAGAAACATTTGTGGTGAATAAATCTATTTAATGCAAATAGCTCCGTGATTAATGGGGGGATTAGATTGTTTTTAATCTCATCTTGGTTTTGCCTATTGACAGTAGGAAGATTTATACCTTATTTTACAGTGAAAAAGAATGACAATTTCATTTGATGCCACATATTACCTTGACTCATATTATTTCCTAGGTATTAACCAACGAAGGGTCCAACCTCCAAGAACTGTGCAAAATACAGCACTTCACCAATTTGTATATCATCTTTGAACAAGGGACATGCTAATTTTCCCTGTATTGTTCCACTTTCAGCATCTTTCCTGCCAAAGCAAACCCTGCAATAAAATGTCCTCATGCATGTTCTATCTTCCTGTGACCTAACTCCTAACAGTTGGAGTTATTCAATATCCCCACTTGTTGGAGACCCTAGGAACCACAGATGGACTCACAGACCCTGTGAACTTTGTCACATACAACCTGGTAGATTATAATGCACAAGCTTTGGGTGACCCTCCAGTACGGCCCATAGGCATACCTTACCTGAAAGTCAGGATGGTGAGAGGTCGGTAGGACTTGTGGCTGGTGTTGCTGCTCAGCCTGCTGCCCCAGAAGTCATGATACCACAGGTCTCCAAGGGGCGTTTCTGCTCGGAGGTCCTGCAGGAACACAACCAGAGGACATCCTGGACAAAGGAGTTGTGACTCCTTACCCTAGAGCCAACCAAATCCTCTTCTTTAAGGTGCCTCATACTTCTGCTCTTCAACTCTCCCAACAATCCTGGGCCAAGCAACCACCACCACTCATCTAGGACATAGGCAGGTCTCCTAGAGGGTATACTGAACCCTCTGACATGTTCTCCACACCGATCTTTCCAAAATACAAATCAAGTCACTCCACCCACTCCTGCTTAAAACAATACAACAGATCCCTCTCATTCCAGGACAAAGCCGATGCCTTGACATGGACACCACAGTCCAGGGCACTCTGGCTCCCACCAAACTTTGCAGGCTTACCTCTTGGACTCGATGATCCTGCTAAAGGCCTTCATCGGTCCCCACATAGCTCTTGCTACCATCTATCCCAAAGGTTTTGCATATTCAGGTTTCTACCCGGGCCCTCAACTCTTCACAACTCAGCTCCTCTCGCTGTTTATAACTCAGCTACTGAGCTATGACCTTCTTGAGCTGATGCAACTTCCCTTCCATGGGTCTTGGGACATCTTGCACCTATCCTCAGAATGCCTGGCACATTGGTGACTTATATTTATATAGTTATGCTCATATAACTATTATCTGTCTGCTCCACCAGCCTAGGGTTCTACAAGGCCCAGATATATCTACATTTGCTGGGAGTACGTAAAAGGTGCTTAATCTATGTTGAATGAATGAATGGACCATATAGCTAAGATCACTATTCCCCTTTCTCATATCCAATACATAAGGCAATTTACAAAAATATCTGTTAAAACATGAGTGGATAAATGTTTTTCAGTTTTCCATTTTTGATCATGAGCTAAGCAGATAGTAATATTAAAGAAAAAAGAATTTTTAAGATAAAGATCACTAAGT
Organism: Micronycteris hirsuta; assembly: GCA_004026765.1. Taxonomy (NCBI): domain Eukaryota; kingdom Metazoa; phylum Chordata; class Mammalia; order Chiroptera; family Phyllostomidae; genus Micronycteris; species Micronycteris hirsuta. Next base: position 9,024 of record PVJI01006247.1, on the reverse strand, counting down.
ATTAAAAAAAATACCTACCTTACTATCAATACTAAGGTAATTTAATTTGATATCATACTACAGATGCTTAAAGAAGCACTTTTTTTACATTTAAATATGAAACTAGGTTGTTTAAACTGTGTCTAACAACAAGAAAGGCAGACAGGTTACTGCGGAGTAATGAAACAATATTAATTTTTCTCTTTAAAGCATAATTAAACAAGAATATTTTAGGGACTAGAAATTATAATATACCAAGCACCACAAGGTATATCAGCCCAGACTCTTTGTTAAGCAAAATCAACTCTGATTAGCTTAAAAAAGGGAATGCTTTAAAGAGGGTGCAAGGCTCACTCACTCCCAGGTGGTTTAGAAAACCAGGCTCAGTGCTGTGCAGCCAGAAGCACACCCACAAATCACACCACCAGACATCTTGCTGAGGCAGCCCATCTGCCTCCAGATCCAACCTCTTTGCATGACTAGCTCCTTATTCCAACAGGTGGTGCACCTGATGGGACAGCCTATGTCTGTATCTCTATCTAAACTAGACAGTTTTTGCAGACGGTAGGGAATGACCCAAACAGAAGAAGTGTGTCAAATTACAGCTAGCCCAAGAGAACAGTCAGTGTCCATGATACACAGTGGAGTTCAGTGAGTCCTAGCTACTGAAATGCTTGCTAACTCAAAGGGAAAGGCTTGAAAAGAGGCAAGAGACACAAAGTTGGTCACCTGATACCCACTTGGAGGGTGTACTTCTCTTCTACTGGGTATCAGCCTCAGAGGGCTTGAACACACTGATACCCTCTACGACTTGGTTAGATATTTCCTGAAGGTCCCATTATCCACCTACTAACTGAGTTCAACTCAGTTAAAAATTTAAGTCCATCTTCTTTGCATTGTCCTAGAAGTACCTGTTCAGTTGTGAAGGGGGTGGGTAGAGGATCTTTTCTTCTATGTAAGCAGAAAATAAACACCAAGGAAGCTCTAAATATTTGATTAGGTATAGCTTAAACAGAGCAGGGCACACCACAGAAAGGTCAATTTTTCCTCATAATGATTTATGGAAAAGACATGGTATGTCTGAAATTTTTGCTAACTCTGTGTCTCAAAATAATCTCATTGAAAGAGCAACTTGACACTACAAGGACACATCTGGAAAACAGTCTTTAACACCAATAAAACCCAGTAACAGCCTGTTTCACATTGCTATAGGCATAGTGCCAATGAATGGAGTGCCTTTCATTTAACAGGAAAGAAGAAAGGGAGGGCTAGCAAATTAACAAAGGGGCACAGTGTGATGCTCTGGAAAACACTGCCAAGACAATGTGCAGTAGGGCCATAACATGGCTTCATCTGTCTGCCTTACCGCACACAGAAGGAAGAGAATGATACCTACACACCAGGGCATCCCACACACGAGAGAGCTCAAGCTGTCCCCTGCCCTGCTTATCAAAGTTCTTCCACATAGGTTCTGAGTTAACTTTATAAATCTTCCACTTACTAAAAGTGGAAGAGTCAAGAAACTCTCAATAAAATAAGAATTCTAACAGTAATGTCTTATCCTTGAATCCTTGTTAGGAAAGCAATTCTATAGCTATCAAGCTATGAGCGTGACAGAGTTGCTTAGATCTACAAACGTACTTCTTTTTCTTTTAAGCATAGTTTTAAAAAGAACTGAAACAGAAATGTCTGCAATAACTGCTGGGTGAACTTGAGGAAAATTACAAATGAAGAACTTGAATTAAAAAGAAGCATCAACAATGCTGTAGTTTGTGCCATCGAAATAGAGAAAATCAGTTGCAATGCATTACAAATAAAATATCTGCAAAACAGTCATTCTCCACTGCCCCACCACAAAAAAATGTTTGTCATATTGAAAATTTTTTTCTAGTATTTTCAATGTGAAAATGACTTTTTCCTCATTTGGTAGAAACAATCACTTCAAAAATTTAACGGTATCCAACAACAGTGTTACAAAGAGTTGCTATGATTGCATCTGCTAAAGAGAGAAAGTAGTATATTCCCTCAAACTGTCTTCATTGGTTAGGGCATACACATAAAATATCTCCTGAGTAACTAGAATGTCATAGGACTCCAATCATTTCCACAGTCTTTCTCTTCTGGGCCCTCCTTGCCTCCAACTTTCTTATTCTGATTTTCTCTAGGCTTGCTTAAATCTTTTTCTTCCCTTCCCACAAATTTATTTCTTCTCCTCTATCTCTAGTTAAGAGACTGAAAGAGTCTATTTTCCCTGAACTGATGGAGCACCCACTGGTGAACAAAAGTGGCTGAAATTTTGCAGATTCAGCAAATTTGGGTCTCCAACACAAAATGAGCAGGAACTGCATTGCTCCCTGTCCTCCAGTGGCTGTCAGTAGGCTCTCCTGATGCTATCAGCGAAGCCAGCTCACGGCCTGGTGCTGAGGCTGAACCTTTCCGTGGGTGACCAGACTCAGCCATCACTGCAGCAAATGTATGATTTTCTTTTTTTCTGTAACAGTTCTGGAGATCTGTCACAAAACCTGACTCAGTCTGCAATGTCCTGCAACACCCTTGCCTTGAAATCTCAGAATAATGGTTTCTCTAATACATGTGTGGCTTGCAGCCTCACATCACACTGGGTATACAGGCAGGGGTTGGAGACCCTGCTGCCAGCCTTAAAAGGAGCCCTATGTCAAGGAGACACTATCTAAAAGAGATGGGAAATCCAGAGTGCAATTGGGGCCCATGCAAATGCTTAACCCAAGTTTAGTAGAAAATAATTCAATATAAATTTAGATTATTACTGAGATGTAAGCAAGTGGTTAACATAAGTTTATCAGAAAGGAATTAAGATACAAACCTTATTGTTAACAATAGCTTCAGAGTCATCAAAGACAAAATCTCCATCATAGCTACATGCAAAACATATAAGGGAAACAAATCCCACTACTAACTTAGCCCTGAAAGGAGGAAGAACAGAGGATGGAATGATGTGATCCAAATCGGCCTCCAACTCGGCCATGGTGAAAACTGCAGGCTGCCGGCCTCTGGCTCTAGCATTGCGCTGGTTAGAAATCTGCAAGAAAAACAGCATGGTATGATCATTCATTACTGAGCTGTTAGGAATGCTTCTGCAGTGGGCATATTTACCTTGAGTGAATAAGAGTTACACATTCATTCATGCTGCCATTTTAGAGGATACACTCTTTAAAAACTTTAAGTTGTGGTTTTCTAACTCTAGTGGGCAGAAAAGTCACCTGGGACACATATAGATTCTCCTGCAGCCTACCAAAACTGGAAACTGTTGGGTTTATGATGCTGGATTATCCTTGAGAAACATTAATTTAATAGACTCCTATAGTTATCAACCCCATAATGGAAATCATTTTTTACAGTCCTGGAACCAGTTTACAAAGTTAAAAAAAAAGTTACCATCTTACTGCATCCAGTCAAGAAATAGTCACTGTTCAGTCTTAGCACATTGTATGTAGAGGAGAAGGGGGAGGAGGATGAAACACGACTGCAATTTTGAGAACTCAGGACACTCATGACAGATAGATGAAAATCTGAGAGAAGAGTTTAATAAAGACAGTGAGGCAGGGCACATGACTGATGGCCAAGTCAATGGTTCATACATAGACAGCAGAGAGAGGGAGGGGAGAATGTTGTACGGACTGGTTTGGGACAATATCTTATTCCAGAAAGGGCTGAGCTGTATCTGAAAGAGGAGAGGAAGTTATTCTAGGTAAGGATATGACCTTCAATATCTGTGAAAGAGACAAGCTACAAGTATACATTTACTTCTAATTTTTTTTTCCAACAGGCAAAATAATAAAGCCAGAAACTTCCTTGTCTCAGCCTTGCCACTTAGTTTTCGTGGCCTTGTGCAAGTCACTTATTCTCTCAGAGTCTACTTTCTGCACTACTTTGCAAAGCATAATTTCCCAGCAGTGAGAGAGCTTCCTGTCTTGGAATTCACCCAAACGAATACTAAATTGCCTCCCCAAATCACACATTATCTGCCCCCATTCCCACCACACCCTTAATAGGTGCTTTCTTTGGATTTATGAGAACCACATTTGTGTCAAACTGCTTGGGTTTCAATCCTGGGTAACTTTGGACACATTACTTAACCTCTCTGGGCTTCAATTTTCTTACCTCTAAAGTGGGAATAACTGTGCTAACTTCACATGATTGTAAAGAGTGTTAAACAGGACACCCACCTAAAGTGTTTAGAAACACTGGCTTTAATAAACGTCCAGGGGTAGTTAACTTTAAGTACCTTCTCCAAGGAGGATGAAAGCACAGGCAAACTATTTTCTTCTGAAACAAAAGAAATCCTCTTTAGTATTTGGTTTATTGATACCAAGGCTCTTGTCTTTCCTATTAAAAGACCTGCCCCATTCCTTTCATGCTGAGACAGAGGAGAATCCCAAGTCCCTTGATTGGGAAGACAGTTTGAAAGTACTTGTTTTAAGGTCTCCAAGGGAATACCTCAGACTACGGGATCAATAAAGAGTCAGCCAAATAGGCCCTCTGAGGTTACAGGCATCTTTTTGACAGGCTTCTGAGCAAATGCGGAGACAAAACCAACATATCATTCGATGGTAACAATGTCCTTTCCAGATTTTCAATCCAGAGATGAAAGGCTCTGCAATTCTGAGTTCTCCACTTGATGTAACTCATGCTCTCTGCAAGTGATGAGGGGAATTCCAGCTACTACCTGCTGCCTCCCTTTTCTTTTCCAGTGAATGGATAAACTACTGACCAACTCTAAATTACAGCTGCAAACACAATACAGGTCACCACTCAGGCCCCAACCACTGCTGTCTACATTTCAGCTAAAGAAAGTAGTCCTACTACTTAAAATAAACACGGCTGACAGTTAGAAAGATACCATGACAATATGGAGGGAATCAAGTGTTTTCTGATTTAGAAGGTTAATGTGGAGGAAAACAAACATTTTATACCAGTTTTAAATGCACAACAGAGCTGTGAACATAATAGATGGTCTTGATGTTATCTGCTGTAGGCCCAAATAGTTGAATATTATTTCAGAAAATGTTCTCATGAGGTCCGAGTGGCTCTCCTGAAAGAACACTGAATCAGAAAATAATTTGTGCTTCTTAAATTAATTGTGGAGCCTCATTTGTCATCTCAGATGGTCTGTAACGAAAACTAATCATTTTGGTATTCAGGGAACAGCAGAGATGTATGTAAAGCACAACGTAGACCCTAACATCTGGGATGCTCTGCTGGGCCAGGACCGGACACCTGGGGAGTGAACAGGACAGTTGTCAGTCGCAGAATGATCCCTTGCCTCCTCTTCTCCTGCAGGGCCATCAGAGAACCTAGTCTGCTCAGTTCCTGCTGTCAGCACTTTCTCCATTCTGGCTGGCTCCCCTTCTCGTGGCAGCTTCCCTCCCTTCTTTGCTGCGCCACCTGCTCGGCATCCCCAAACTCCAAGCCTGTTCAGAGAATCGGCGGCTGGGTGGCCTCGGGCCGGTGGCACGCGGCTCTTTGCAGCTGTGCTACGCAGCCAGCTTGCAGTAGCCGTCACTCGGTGCGCTGCCGGGAGCTGCCTTTGATCCAGGGCTCATTTCCAAGTGGCCAGGCGACACCCAGCCGTCGCCTGGCGGGCGCCTCGGCCAGGGGCGGCCAGGGAAGGCCAGGCGCGGGGCACTGAGGCCAGGTGACGCAGGCGCCCGGTACACCCTGGCTGGCAGGAGGGTTCGCGCAGTTTTAACAGGCTGGGGGACCACGGCACCGGGCGAAGGGAGAGCAGGAGCCGATACCGGGATGCGGGCAGGGGGAGCAAGCATTCTCCCACGGGCTTACAGCACGGCGCCCGGGGCCCGCGTCCCCCAGGCCCAACCGCAATCGTGGCCCGAAGCCAATTCCTCCCGCAGCGCCGCCGCGGGATCCAGAACGGCCCACCGAGCTTGGGGCACACGGCGTCTACTCCGCCCTCGACTCTGCTGGTCCCGAGGCGTGCTCGGCCCCACTGGACCCCGCAGGAGCCTCCCCGCACGTTACCTGCAAGCAGCCAGGGCGGCGGCTGCATTGCCCTCCAGGGCGCGGAAACTCCGGCCGCTCTAGTCGCTCGACCAGGGCTGGGCAGGGGCAAGGGCGCCTCACCGCGCCCCCCTCCCGTGCCTCCCGCAGCTCCCCACGCGTGCAGCAGCTCCCTCTCACGCTCACTTTGGCCCGCCCCCTCCTTTAGGCCTTTGGCTAATTCTGCCGTCACTTTCTTGCTGTAGCGGGTTACTTCTCAGCCCATTGGCTGGTGCGCGAGGACGTCAGGATAGCAGGGCTGGGGCAGTGGAGGAGGCGCAGGGATACGCGGCCTCTGCGGGAGAGGAGGCAGTGGAGTTTTGAAGTGGAGTCTGGGCGGAGCCGGCGCTGGAAGGGGAGGTTCCACCTGCGAGGGGAGAGGTGGGCTGTGGGCCGGGCTGCTGGAGGCCTGTCCCTTCTCTTGTCCGCTGTCGCACGGCCTTTTTCCGCAAGTCAGTACTTCTCGCGCAGTCCCCTGGGGGAGGGTCTGCAGCCCCCCTGCAGGAAAAGGAACTGGATCGGAACCAACAGAATTCCAGACTTCCTGTCTGGGAGGAGTTACTTCAAATGCCTGTCTCCACCCTCTGCCTCTCGGAACAGAATTGAACTTCGTTTTTTCAATCCAAGGCCCTGCCGCTTTTGTTTTTTGTTTTTGTTTTTAGCAGATACTCACCCAGGGCCCAGGGTCTTCATTCTGCCGACCCACGAACCCTGCTGTGGCGAGATCTGCCATCCATCTTCATTCACTAATAGTCACTTTGCCCCAAACTTCCAGTCCCAACCAGATTGCCACTCTGTCCCCCATAACCCCTATTCTCAGATTACTTTGTCTCCTGCCTCAAGAAAAAGAAACTATATCCATTTTCCACCGCCAAACCTACCAACCTACTCCTTAAAGCACGGATTCCGACCACCTACCCCCAGTTTTTTCCAGTATCACTGAGCCCATTCTAACATCAGTCTCAACATCTTGACTGAATCTTTAGGATCATCAGCATTTAGTCAGCCCCAAACCTTACTGTACTCGGTGCACCTTTCCAGCTATCACCCTGCCTCTCTGTTTAGGTGAGGTTGTTGAGCTACCTTCCCCCATTCTTCTAGTCACTTCCATTCACTTCTTGGTTTCCACACTCAACCCAAACTGCCTTCAATAACACCCACATTCACTAAATCCAACACTCTCCTCGTTTTGAACTCTCAGCAAAATTTATTCTTCCTCCTTAACACATGAACTTCTTTTGGTGACAGCGGTACTCTGCTCTCCTGCTTTCCCATATCCTTGGCTTACTTACCCACTCCTTGATGACCTCCAAATGTCATTTTAAAGGTCTCAGCCATTTCTTTCACACCATCGCTTTTCCCTGATTTAATCCATTGTCAACATTTTCATTAATATTCCCCAAATTTATAATTCTGATCCTTATTTCTCGGACTTCCAAACCCATTTATCTAGCTTCCTGTTCAGCTTCTCCACTTCGTTGTGTCACACAGCCACCTCAAATGGAACACATCCAAAAAGGAATGCATACTTTCATTTCCTTCCCCTCCTCCCTGTGATAGTGATGGGTTTACCCTTGGCTTCTGACAAATCACCAAGATTGTATTTGCTAAATGTCTATCAAATCTGTCCACTTCTTTCCATCTTCAGCAGTACATATAAAGCTGTGCTACTGTCTTCATAACTCACATTCAGTGCTGTCCCATTGGCGAATTGCGATGGACCACTGTGGGGTTATTTTGCAGCAGTCCCCAACCTTTTTGGCACCACTGATTTTGTGGAAGACAACTTTTCCACAGATGGGATGGGGGGAATGGTTTTGGGATGATTCAAGTGCATAACAATCAAGCTCACCTCCTGCTGTGCGGCCCAGTTCCTAACAGGCCCAGATGATGAGGATGTTGAGGACCCTGATTTACACCATGAAAACTGACAAACATTAAGAATCAGGGCTTGATTTGTTGTTTTGCTGATTTTCTCTAGACTTAGGAAAGTGATGGAGAAAAAGTTAATAATGCATATTTAACTTAAAATGTGTTATGGTTAGTGCTGAAACTAAAAGAATTTAGTTTAATTTTACAAGGGTGAGAAATAGTTTAACTGATCACATAGATTGAATGACAAGTTTACTAAGAAAAGAGGAGATTGAGATGCAATTCCATTTGTGAAATCATGGTTAAATTACAAGCATCGGTTGGATACAGATACAAGCCTTTAGCAAAAATCAGCACAAGCATTCCATGAGAATCCATCAACTATATGGAATTTGCAACAAAAGATATTTTATCATTATTTGTAAATTGTGCTACACATCCAGTATATCAATATCATAATATACATGTATATATGTGTGTGTGTGTATAAAATTTCTCCAGGAAACCAGTTCTTAAATATTTACTAGCACACTACTGATTGAAATAGAAGTGTTACAGAGCAGGGCCGGGGGACACCCAACAATACCCCAACCCTGCATCGGGTTCGTTATGCCTGTCGCCAATGGAAAGACGTCTCTCAATGCCAGAGACTGGTGAAAAGGAAAAGAATTATTTATTTACAAGTTATACAGGCTTGGAGTAATGACTTAAGGTCTCCTTTAAGATACTAGAGTTCTTTGGAATACCCACAAATGCACAGTCCTTCCTTCTCCCCTTTGCCCAATCCAGGGTACCATATCTCAGGAAAGAAGTAGAAGTCTGTGATTCAGGCAGACCCTCAGTTCTGACACTGTCCGCTGTGTCGCCACCACGATCTTCAGTTAATCCAGAACCATGTGGCTCCTTCTCATGGCCCACCAGCACGAGTCCTTTCTCCCCTTTTCTTCCAGGCAAAGTCTCTCCTGCTTCCTAGGCCGCGTGGCAAAAGGAGCCACCCAAAGCCACGTGGTCCTGCCTCTGTCTCTCAGGCTGAGGGGTCCCCACTCCTCCAAGGCCTTGTGGTCCAGAGAGCCCTTCCTGCAGCATCTCTCCTGCATTCTTCCAAACTGCTAAGAGATAGCTTGGCATTGCTGCTAC